>JAJIBD010035763.1:0-25309 GCA_021461705.1 Cryptotis parvus
TTTCTTCGAAGCTTTTGAAGGCATTCCATGCTGCTGTCTTCCTCTTCCTCGCAACTCAGGTTTTAGGTCATTCATTATGTTGACTTCTAGACCCTAGAGTATGCACAACTGCTGCATTCAGAGATGTTTGTTCCATTGAGAGTGATGAGACCTCTGGAACTAGTTCATTTTTTCATGAACATAGTTTTGCTGAGATTCACCTGTAGACCTATCTTCCACACTCTCTAAGTCGAAGTCAGCCAGCATTTGTGCTGCTTGGCTAATTAATGTTTGGTGTTGTTAGAATGATGTCATCAGTGAAGCAGATGTGTTTTTTTACTTGCAGACCATCTATCTTCACTCCATTCCTTCCCATTCTAATTGTCACATGATGTTCTCAAGGGTGGCACTGAAGAGTTTTGGTGAAATGGTATCACTCTCCCAACCCCTCTTTTGACATTGATGATCACTTCTTTGTAGAATGGTGAGATCCTGGTGGTTAATCCTTTACTGCAGCTCAGCGAAGGATCTTATGTATATTGGGTTTGAACACCCTGTTTGGCTTGGGGTTTGATCACCGCTTCAGTCTCCACAGACTCAAAGGCTTTCTTTAAATCAATGAACCTGAGACAGAGTGGCATCCTGATCTCCTACATACTTCAATGAGCTTGGTTACTGTGTGTGGATATGGTCGATTGTGCTGATCCTTTTTGGGGAAGCCAGCTTGCTTACATGGTTGCCTTTCATCTAATGTTTTGCCAATCCTGTTCAGGATGACTCAGATTGAACTACTTGTAGATGACAGACACATGCAGATGGGGTGATAGTTGCCAATGTTGTGGATGTCTCCTTCTTGAACAGTAGAACTGTCTTGCTGGTTTTCCAATGGGAGGACACCTTGCATTTGACAGGTAAGCGTGTGAAGAGTCGAGCAGAGTATTGATGAGTACTGAAGGCAGATTCTTCAGGTGTTCAGTCCACAAAAGGGCGCCTGTCTTCAAAAACTGTGGAGCTCATTTGCCAGCAGTGGCAAGGCGTGAGCCTCAAGGTGACCAAATGCTAACATCCTAGCTTGCAAGGCAATGCAGAGAAGCGATAAAGGAAGACCTCAAAGAGAAAAAAAGAGCAAAAAATACTGGAATACTTAGAATAAGCCGGAACAGCATTCTAACGCCCTCCTGTCCTTCACCAACTATAAGACCAAGATGACTGCCCTCCAACATCTTGATGGATCTATCATCTTCCAGAAAGGCAATGGAGAACATTATCCAAGACTATTACTCAGATCTCTTTGACAACTATGCCACCTGCCCACATACCATATTCCGTAGGATGAATAATCATTCCAACATTTTCCCATCTGAATTCCAACATGCCATTTCATCAGTAAAGAGGGAACAGCAACACAGGCCCAGAGAAAGTCAGACCTGAACACCTGAAGAATCTTATATCCCACACATAAATGCAATCATTCTAAACCTTTTCTTTTCCTTTTTCTAACTTCACTCAAAATGATCCTTTCAATGTCAACCATTTATAGGCAAATTTCATAACTTCATTTTCCTAACAGCTACATAGTATTCCATTGTGTAGATGTACCAAAGTTTAGCTATCAGTTACCATATCTTGAGCACTCTGGTTGTTTCCAGATTCTGGCTACTGTGAATAGTACTGCTATGAAAATAAAAGTGCAGATGGTCTTTCTGCTGTGTGTTTTTTGGCTTTCCAGGTATATATTCCCAAGAGTAGTATGGCTGGGTCAAATGGGAGCTCATTTTCCAGTTTTTGGAGGAATGTCCATATTGTTTTCCAAAAAAAGGCTGTATCAGTCAACATTCCATCAACAATGGATGAGAGTCCCTTTCTCCCCTGCATTCACGCCAGGACCAGTTGTTGTTGCACTTTTGAATGTGTGCCAGTCTCTGTAGTGTGAGATGATACCTCATTACTGTTTTGATTTGCATCTACCTGATGACTAATGATGATGAGAATTTTTTCATATGCTTTTGACCATTTGCATTTCTTCTTTGCAGTTTCTGTTCATTTCTTCTTCCCATTTTTGATCGGGGTTGGCTGTTTTCTTCTTGTGAAGTTCTACCAGTGCTTGATATCCTGGATATTAACCCTTATCAGATGGGTACTGGATGAATATCACCCAGTACCAAAAGTCCACTCTGTGGACTGTGATTGTATCTTGTTTACTGTTTCCTTTGGGGTGAAGAAACTTTTTTAGTTTTATGTAGTCCCATATGTTTATCATTGCTTTCAATTTGCTTTGTTACTGGTGTTTCATTTTTGAATATGCCTTTAGCTTCAATGTCATTTTTCCTATGTTTTTCTCAATGTATTTTACAGATTCAGGTCTGATATTGAGATCTCTGATCCATTTTGATCTGACTTTGGTGTGTGGTGTTAGAGAAAGGTCCAAATTCATTTTTTTACACTTAAATGAGTAGTAAAACTGCCCAGATTTTTCCATCAGCACTTGTTGAAGAGGCTTTCCTTGCTCCATTTTGTACTTTTTGCTCCTTTATCAACGATTTTCCCTTCTGAAATCTGACATGCCATTTCGCGGTAAAGAAGGGAACAGCACCAGCCCAGACAAAGTCAGACCCAAACACCTGAAAAATCTGCCTTCAGTACTCATCAATACACTGGCTCAGCTCTTCACACGCTACCTGTCCGAATGCAAGGTTACCAATGGAAAACCAGCAGGACAGTTCTACTGTTCAAGAAGGGAGACATCCATGACATTGGCAACTACTGCCCCATCTGCCTGTTGTATGTCATCTCCAAGCTATTCACTCGAGTCATCCTGAACAGGATTGGCAGAGCATTAGATGAAGGACAACCATACAGAGCAAGCTGGCTTCCTAAAAGGATTCAGCACAATCGACCATATCCACAGTGGCAACCAAGCTCAGTGAAGTTTGTAGGAGTCCAAGATGCCACTGTGTCTCACGTTCATTGATTTAAAGAAAGCCTTTGATTCTGTGAAGACTGAAGTGGTCATTGAAGCCCTAGCCAAACAGGGCATTCAAACCCAATATATCAAGATCCTTCATGAGCTGTATTAAGAATTCCGCCGCCAGGATCTCACCCATTCTATAAAGAAATGATCATCAATGTCGAAAAGAGGGGTTTGGCAGGGTGATATCATTTCACCAAAACTCTTCAGCACCACCTCGAGAACATCATGTGACAATTAGAATGGGAAGGAATGGGAGTGAAGATTGACGGTTGGCAACTAAACCACCTCTGCTTTGCTGATGACATCATTCTAACAACACCAAACATTAGCCAAGCGGCACAAATGCTGGTTGACTTTTGACCGAGAACGTGGAAAGATTGGTCTACGGCTGAATCTCAACAAAACCATGTTCATGAAAAATGAACTAGTTCCAGAGACCCCATTCACTCTCAATGGAATGAACGTCTCTGAATGCAGCTGTCATGTGTACCTAGGTCTAGAAGTCAACATGATGAATGACCTAAAACCTGAGTTCGCAGGAGGAAGAGAACTGCATGGATTGCCTCAAAAGCACTGAAGAAATAGCAAAAGTACAAAGAACCTCTGGTTCTGGCACATCTCTTCAACTCCACCGTTCTCCCTGCATTAACATTCTTCTCAGAGACCTGGGCCCCTACGTAAAGCAGGATGAGAACGTTATTAGAGTCTCTCAAGAGGAATCAAAAGAGCTATGCTTGGAATATCAAGCCTCATTCAAGTGAGAGAAGGAATCCAGAGTTCCGATCTCTAGTCGACTATCCAGTCAGGTACACTGTTCTCATTTGGCAAGGCATAAAAAATCAGATGGGCTGGACATGTAATTCAATTTGGAGACGACCACTGGACTAGAACTGTTACCACTTGATTCCACAGGACATCAAAAGATCACGTGGCTGCCCATGTACAAGGTGGTCAGACTTCTTCGTCAAACCCTGAATGAACGGTTTGAGACTCCTTGTATTCCTGGAGCAAGCAGATGCCAATGGACTACACTGGCATGTGACAGGGACAAATGGAGATGTCGTTGGTGCCCGCTCAAGCAAATCGATGAGTATTGGGATGTCATGTGATCAAGTGATCAATCTTTTCTAGCAGTTTTCAGTCCCAAACCAAAGTTTCCCTTGCCAACCAGAGAGGAGCCTGCAGTTTCCCCCCTCCCCAGCAATCCCATTTCTTCCCATTAACCTACCATACCTCATCCTAAGGCCCTATCTTAAACATTTAAGAGTTCCTCAGTACCATACACTCACAAGACTAAGATAATGAACAATACCTGAGGCAGATGACCAGAAAGACTAGCCAGACCCACCCTAAAAGATTATAACAATGCAAAGGACCTTTAAAAAGGCTAATGCTTAGCTTACCTTTTACTTGAGTCCTGTACTAAGTTCCTCCCAGCATGTGGAGTTCCTTTTATTTCTCTTCTATTTTTGAATAAACTTTTCTATTTAACAAGTCTGAGTCTGAACATATTTATTATTCAATATTTTCAAGAATGAAAATATTGAAGAAATTGAGAATCAAGAACACAAAGACCTACCACCACTGCTTCTGCCTCACTATTGTGGCCACTCTGGAGTTGTTGTGCTTGAAGAATTGTTTTCCAACCCTTGTCTTTGAGTCTGTGTTTGCTCCTGACTCTTCAAATGTGTTCTTGTAGGCTGAAGAATGTTGGATTCAAGTTTTTAATCCATTTTGCCACCATATGTCTCTTAATTGGTGTAGTTAGACCATTGACATTGGAATTTGTGCCATCTTTCTTTAGAAATTTTTGTGCTTGTAGGATTTGTTTTGCCTTACAGTAGTCCCGTCAGTTTTCTTTTTAGAATTGATTTTGAACCTATGAAGTTCTTGAGCTGGTCTTTATTCATGAAATTGCATATCATTCCTTCAAATCTTAATGAGAGCCTAGTTGGTTATTCTTGGTGATACCTCCATTTTATTAATTTTCAAGCTATATCTACAGTTGATCTCAGGCCTAGGGTTTCATTGGATAGATCTGCTGTAAATCTAAGGGACACTCTTTTGTAAGTAATTCTCTACTTTTATAATTTCTCTAGCTTTCCAAATTACATACGTTTGTATTTAATACTGCTTTTAGTATACATACTGCTTTTAGTATTGTATCTCTGATGCAGAGGAGCTGAAGTGTAGAATGCCAGTTTATTTTAAATCTCTACCTCATGGAATAGGTAGCCAATCATCACATCTGTAGAACAGGTAGCCAGTTAGAATGTAGAAAGGGATGCCTGGGGGTGGAATTTGGCTGTAGATAAAAAGGAACCCCCTCTCCTTTCTAGCTGCCTCCCTCTCCTGTCTCTCTCTGAGCACATACTCTCTGGACTCCTCTTCTGGAATCAGGTATGGTGGCATGCTCAGACACAGGGCTCAGTCCAGTACGCAAGGCCAAGCAAAGACAGGTACAGGACAGGTTGGGCTTGGAGGCTCAGAATAGCTCAGATACAGGCAAGGCACAGAATCCTAGGTAGTAGTTAGGTATTGAGCACAGGAGTCTCACCCATATGCACAGGGTGGTGGCTAGAGACTAAGGAAAACCAGGACAGGACAACAGGGACCACTGTAGTACAGTTGGGAAGCCCAGCAGCAGGTACATAGCACAGGTATCTTGCCCATATACATGTGGTCATGGGCAGAGGCTAGGAAAGCATACACAGGACAGAGAGAGCAATGTAGGAACAGGACCTGGCCATCACTTCTGGGATGTGAGTAGAAAGCCTGGTATGGGACAGGGAAGTTTTTCATGGTACCGGGCAGTGTCAGGGACAGGACCAGTGACTTTGTTCATGGGTATAAGAGAGGCCTAGACATTTGGGGAAGGACCTGGAATTATCTACATTTTGTGCACATTAAACTAATTTTCAATCTTCTGAGTTTTGTATACAAATCTTTCGGACAAATTCTCAAGAACCCACCAGCACAGGAAAATTCACTCTTGCCTTAACATCTAAATCTATGGTATTATTTGTCATTCTGATTAGGATATGTGTTGGAGTCTTTTATTAGAATCTCTTTTAGCTGGTACCCTTTGGGCTTCTTGGATCTGAATACCTGCATCCTCCATCTCTGGGAACTTTTCAGGAATGATGCCTTTGACTGTTCCTACCTCACTGGGGTTTCCTCCCTCTTCCTTCCTTAAGAATCTGATGATTTTTAGGTTGTTCTTTTTGAATTCATTCCATAGCTCTCTTGTATGTCCTTGAACTATTTTGAGTTATTTTTTCTTTATATTTTTCTGTTGCCTGGAATTTTTGTGAATCTTGTCTTCCAGCTCACTGATTCTGTCTCCAGCTGTTTTTACTCTACTATTGAGGACATCCATTGAGTTTTTTATTTCATATCACTTGATCACTTCACTTGATATCCCGTTATTCATCGAGTTGCTCAAGTAGGCACCAGTAACATTTCCATTTGACCCTATCTGAATTTTATTTTGTGACATTTTGTTTGTAGTTCTTATTTCTCTTCTCATTTCCTCCTGTGTTTTAATGGCTTCCCATTCCACTGTTTATTTCATATCTTCCAATATTTTATTGGATGTCCATTCCAGTTTCTTTGAGCTCATTAAATATCCTCACCATTTTGTCTCTGAATTCTGTATCAGAGAGATTATGAATGTAGATATTCCTTGTTGAGGCTTCAGGGCTCATATTTTCATCCACTTCTTGTGGTGGGGATCTGCACTGTTTCCCCATGGTGCATGTGTGGCTTGTATGTGGTTCCTTCCAATAAACTATCAGTATCCCTTCATCACTGCCAGGGAAGACTCTGGGAGAGCTTGGTGGGTGGTGGTTTCTTCTTCCGCCCTTTAAGGATATTTCCCTCACTTTGGTGTTCCTGTGTAATTGTGTTGAGCCTTTTGTGCTGATTCAGGGAACATGTTTTGGGGCATGAACTTACTTTCATGTTTTGGTTAGGGTTGTATTGTTTCTGCACTCACTGTTATTTTTGTGGGTTATGGGGGGGTGTTAATTGGAGTAGGGACTATTGGCCTAAAGTGGATGAGGTATCCAGGACTATTGGCCTAAAGTGGATGAGGTATCCAGGCTGCCTTGGTGAGGGTTCAGTAGAAGAGGCCAATAAATGGATTTTGTGAGATATAGAAAGGGAGTGTAACTGGCCACCACTGGGCAAACTAAACTCTTCGGTGGTCTGACCTGGGGTGGAACACTGGTTGGATTTGGTCACCTTGTAAATCACAAGTCTGTGGGTCCCCAGTAGTGGCTTATATGAAGTGGAGAAAAGAGAGACATTATTTTCCCCCTGATCTGCCTCTGCCAGCCCAGGACCACTGGGAGGGCTAGGACTGGTAAAGTCTGTTATGAGTCACTGTACAGTCTGGACATTCAGTCCCACCAGCCCACAAGATGGTCATTAAGCCACACCTGACTTTCACTTGGTTTTCTTGGCAACTGAGTTGATCCCCACCACCTGATTTCTTGGGGAGATGCAAACTCAGGTTGGAGTGAGGATTTGCTCTTTGCAGGAGAGGACAGTCAATCCTAGGCCTTACCCAGGGTTTCCAGGGTTTTCTGGTAAGAAAAGAATTTCAGAAATAGACAGCAGTGAATGAAGTTAAAATAAATTTTATTTGGAGGGTTTTGAGTAAGGGGAAGGAGGGAGAGAGGAGGTCTGAGAGAGAGAGTAAAGTGCTCCAGAGAGAATACAGGCTTCTTCGTAGGGGAAATGAACACTGTAAGGCTTTTAAAACTGACTTTTTAAAATTGGCTTTTCTCTTGGGGGGGCTCTGATGAGGTCTGGAGTTCAGGCTTGAAAATAGCTGTGACTGTGGTGCATGAAGTTTTTTCTGGCTTCTGAGGCTTTATTGGGGCGGGCTGGAACCAGAGCACCACACCTCATGCCTCATGTCCGCCTAGCATGGGGAGAACTGGTAGCAGCTCTGCCTTTTTGTCTGTGTCTATGGATCACGATGGCCGTCAGCACTGGAAGCAATTTGTGGGCTCTATCACTGAATCTTGCAGAGGGGGCAAAGTTTTGGAAAGGGTTCACAGCTCCAGCTCCACAAAAGCATACCTGGTTTTGAAATCGGCTTTTCTCTTGGGTGTGGCTCTTGCTGTGGTTAAACTCACCAGGCTTTCATGGAGCTGGAGCTGGGGCCCTCCCCCACCTATGGCCCCCCCAGAAGGCCCCCACTGCTGTATTGTTCTTGTTAGCAGGAAAACTATCTCCCATTTGTGCAAGGGCCTTCTACTCCAGTTCACCTTCCCCTTCTAGGAAAGATCTTAAGGGGTTATGTTCCTATAGTTGCTTCTGGGAAAACCAAAAGTTGGTATTTTTAAAGATAATACAAACTGATACAAAGTCAAATAAAAATAATAGCTAAACACATCATTGCTTTGCCTTCAAACATATAAAAATAAAACAGTATTGGTGAGGCATTAGTAAAGGATTGCATCTTTAGATGCCAATGAGAAAATTTGGGTCCTTAAGCTGCTGAAAACTAGGACTGCTTTTGGGTAACACTGTTCCAAGGAGAATGTGCTGCCAGCACTGAAGAGCAAGTTGTAGATGGAAAAGGAAGTGGAGATGCTCTGCTGTTCTGGATGAAATAGCTGCTGTCAGTAATTAAACAATTCTACTTTACTTCCTGGGGTTTAGAGAAGGCAAAAACTTTAGGTAAGAATTTCTTTGTTTTGCCTTGGCTTTCTTGGATGGATCACTGGTTCTGGCTAGTCATGTTCTTTATGAGACTTTCTAAGTGCAAGTTTTAGAGTGAATGCCTCAGAGTATGCATAAACTGTTTACTACTAGTAGTAATATACTTGGTTGTGGTGTAGTTGGGTCATCTAGAAATTGTGTCCATTCATTGTATGCTCCTCTGAGAATTTCTTGCTGCAAAGTCACTTTTGACTGAACTGAATAATGTGATTAATAACATGATGAAGGACGTCAATAATATTTGCATTGAGCTTTGAGCTGCTGTTGGCTATTGGTGATACTGTGTTAAAGTATGGACTCAATCAGTAACATTTAATTTCTACAATTAAATAACATTTAATTTCTACCCTGTCCTGTAGATCCTGTAGATAGGGAACGAATGGCTGAGTGTGTCATTCATGCACGTATGTATAGTCTTAGTTTAATGCACATTTCTCTTTGAGGGGAGAGGGAGTTGAACAAATATTTTACATGAGAAATAAAATAGATCTTTCACACTTATACACTGTATATACACTTATATACTTATACACTTATACTTATACACTTATATACTTTACACTTATATACTTATATACTTATATACTTTATATACATATATACTTTATATACTTATATACTTATACTTATATAATTATATACTTATAAACTTATACACCGTATATACAGTTCTAGACAAGTTCTAACTGATGCCTGTCATCCCAGTAAGCCTAGCAAGAAGCTACAGCAACCCACATATCATGCAGTCAGTCATTCTCAACATCCAGACTCTATAGTTCCTCAGAGCTCCATCCAAGAGAAAACCTGATATTTCCCCTTTAAGTTTCATCAGTAAATGCTCGAGATGAGAGCCTTCTACTGTATACTACCTACATGGCAGAGCCGTGTTATGCCACAAACTGGTAACAATTATGGATCTCAGTTCCATGACCTGAAGAATGGTTTGAGGCTCTTCCTGTCCCTGGAGCAAGCAGATGCCCTTGGACTACACTTGCTTGTGACAGGACATATGGAGATATTACTGGTGCCCACTCGAGCAAATCAATGAACAATGGGAAGACAGTGATACAGTGATATAGTGAGTTAATAAAAAGAAGCTGCTTCTCTGGGATAATTGTCTATAAGAAGATATAGAAATGTCTGTGATTTCTGGTGCTTTGAAATCTGCATGCCACTAATGGTGATATTGGCCTGATGGTGTTGGCCTGATAGACTGGAACTTGGGCCCACTGATATAGTGTTGCTCAGACCCAGTGGTTTTAGGGGCTAACAAGGTCATAGTTGGCACTGTTGAGAGTCATGTCAGGCTGTGGATTAAATAGAATTCCTCTGGCATGGAGTCTGCACTCTCCCTTTGAGCTATCTCCCAGACCTGAGATATCCATATAAGAAAGTTTAATTCCTGTTAACATTAAAGTGAATATAAGTCAACATTTAAGGACATTAGATAAAGATCATATTTAATATAACCTTGAAAATGAGAATTCTGAAACTGTAGAGATAGTATAAGGTTTAAAGTTCTTGACTTGCTTCTGGCCAACCCAGATCTGATCCCCAACTATATATGGCCCCCAGAGAGCCCTCAGGATTTACCCCTGAGCTCAGAGCAGGAAATAAGCCTGAAGCACTGATGGATATGAACAAAAATTAATGAAAAATTGTAGAAAAGGAGGATTCTTGTAAATGTAACATCTGCATCAAAATCTCTTCATGGAGGGTGACAATTAATGAGCACTAAAGCCCTTGAAAAGGAAAATATGATTCAATTTTATTCTGATGTTTTATTCTGATGTTACTCTGACATAATCAAGCAAGTTGAACAAATGATTTGAAATGAAATTGAAATCATTGCCTCAATTTAGGATATCACTAAAGAAATAATATTTATCTCTTAGTTGCAGAGCTATTAAACTATTGCTGATATTTTAATTATCTATTTATGAGAAGACAGTTTTAGTACTGTTAGTGAGAAAATCAGGAGAAAAGCCAAATGGATGTCAATGAATCATCTCTCTGAAATAATACTGTGTCCATAGTTATTAGATATTGTAGCAAAGAAGCAGAAGTGAGAAAATCAGGAGAAAAGCCAAATGGATGCCAATGAATCATCTTTCTGAAATAATACTGTGGCAGTAGTTATTAGATATTGTAGCAAAGAAGCAGAAACAGATTTCTCATTAACATTTTTTGAATTCAATATCACTTTCTACAAAGTTTAAGACTTCATAATAGGAATATTTATTTACTATTTGGGGTCTGGTTATTTTAAGTTTTCTAAACCATGGGAATTTTATTTTGTAATATTAAATTTAAAACAAATATACAAAGTATTATTATAAGCCATCACTTTTATTTAATTTCCTAGGAGGTCATGAGATATTTCTGCAAGTGTAAAGAGTTAAAAAAAACACTCCACTATTTTATGCAATTGATTTATTACATGATGAAAATTTTTATGATTAAGAGTATATTTGGTGATCCTTAGCATATAACAGTCTCTGGGTCTTTTCAAGTTCAAGAATATTTTATAAGTAGAAACAATCAATATTAATTCCTTCTCCTTCCTTTACACATATACATTATACTTATGGATATTAAGAATAAAACCTTCAGTTGGCCTAGTAATGGATTACTGGGTAGAACCATATAAAGTTTAGGGGAGCATGATATTTTGTTGATCTGTACTTCCAGCTGAGATTCCTTAGAAAGACTCAGCTCACTTTGGCTCTTTAAAAAGTCATAGTGGACTATCTTGAAGAATGTTCCGTGTGCACTGGGGAAAATGGGACACTCATTCATTGTTGGTGGGAATGTTTACTGGTATAGCCCTTTTTGGAAAACAATATGGACATTCCTCCAAAGACTAAAAAATTGAATTCCCATTTGACCCAGCCATACTTCTCCTGGGAATATACCCTGGGAAGCCAAAAACAGGCAACAGAAACACAATCCCTACTTTTATATTCATAGCAGCATTATTTACAATAGCCAGAATCTGAAAACAACCAGAGTGCCCGAAAATTGATGACTGGATAAAGAAACTTTGGTACATCTACACAATGGAATACTATGCAGTGATTAGGAAAAATGAAGGTATGAAATTTGTCTATAAATAGATGGACATGGAGAAGATCATGTTGAGTGAAATTAGCCAGAAAGAGAGACAGATATAGAATGACTGCATTGAATGACACACACATATATATATATACATATATATATATATATATATATATATATATATATATACATATACATATTGTGATACCAATATCCAAGGTCAGGCGAAATGTGGATCAAGAGGTCTTGCCAAAGGTGGAAACTACCACAAATGTGTGGGAGCAGAGGTTAGGTAAGACAGAGAAAGGAACAGTGGGCCAATAATTGTCGAAAGTCTATTATAATCCACAACATGTAAGAGAGGGAGAGAGATAGAGAGAAAGAGAGAGAGAAGAGATGGAGAACCTACCACAGAGGCAGGCTAGGGGACGGGGGGGAGGGTGTCGGGGACATTAGTGGTGGGAGATGGGCACTGGTGGAGGGATGGGTGCTGGAACACTGTATTGCTGAAACCCAAACATGAACATTTTTGTAATTGTCAAAAATAAATAAATGGATCACACTAGCCACCATTTTCAGCTGTCCAGACGCTGGGAAACTGCCTCCACGACCAGATCAACAGAGCAAAACCAGTTCGAGCCCAGGTAGGCGGCTCCCAAAAAGCGGAAATCAATGGGAATTCGTCAGATGGAGTCAGGGTTCGGCCATTCCCCTCTCTATTTTGTCGATCCTGGTGGCCCCCCCAGGAGCTGCCCAGGGCCATTGGCCATAACATGAAGTGACTGGGGAGGCTGGAGCTCGGCTCACCCCGGGCCCAGCTGAAGAGGGGACCCCCCAGGAGGGCAGGCGGGTTTTGGGAGTGGGCCCGTCGCCTCTGGGGGTCCCGGAAGCAGCCGGATGAGACTCGCCCATCACACTAGCCACCATTTTCGCTGTCCGGATGCTGGGAAACTGCCTCAAGACCAGATCCAACAGAGCAAAACCGGTTGCGGCCGTGGTCCTTTAAAATAGTGGAAACAGTAATGTCTTTTAATGCATTGAATTCCATGAAGAGCAGGAAAGTTTGGCGGGAGGGAGAGATAAAGAGGAGAGAAATGACATATAGAACCTGCCAAGTAGTTGAGGTGTGGGAGGGGGGGAGGGAGGTGGGGACATTGATGATGGGAGATGGGTTTGGGTGGAGGGATGGGTGTTGGAACACTGTAGAACCAAAACTCTACATGAACATCTTTCAATTGTATGTCTAAAAATGGTGTAACAATATTGGGGAAATAATAAAATAAAATAAAATCAGAAAAAATTAATTAATTAATTAATTAATTAATTAATTAAAAAATCATAGTGGCCATCACTTAGAGCAAAGTATGTGAGCAAAGATAGGGAGTGGCATCCAATCAAATGTCTTAGATGATATACCAATGTCCAGGAAAGAGCTTAAAATGGCAACAGTTAACAGATTAAACTATAAAAATACATTTTAAATAGCTAAAACAATTGTTTCACGTTTTATTTTCAGCCAAAAAATTGATACTCACAAGACCTACCACTTCCTAGCTTTTTAAATCTAAATTCTATATTTACTGAATTGATTCTCAGTTTATACTAATTTTCTTTCATTTTCTCATGTGATAACCTAGAACTATATGAATTTAGTTTTCTTTATCTTATTAAGAGTCTGTTAAAAATACAGATATGATAAAGACCCAAAATATGTGTTTTAGTAAAAACAATGACTAATTTATTATATTAATTTTGGGCTAAGAAAAGTACATATGTAGGGTAATTCAGATACATTAGGATAAAACATTAGGATCCAGAGACTCACAGACATTGGGCAGAGTTGCTACCACCTCTCCCTGTGCCCAGCCACTCACGAGGCACCGGAAGGAATAGTGGGTTCTAGCCCTAGCCCGCCACCCCAGCAGAGCCTCACAACAAGCCAGACGATCCCCCACTCCATGAGGGCCACCATTTTCCACATCCGAACTTCTCTCTCATCAGAACTCCACCCAGCAGAAGAGCCTATTACAGCACGGCTCATCGGACCCACCCTGCAGCAGTCTTTTTCAAGTCCAGCCCAGGTATGCTGATCCAGAGACTCACAGACAGAGCACACAGGCAGAGCTCCACCATCTTTAATAATCTAACAAACTCCTCCTGACTAAGGGCCCATTTGGCTCTTGAAGTGAGGGAGTGCATGTTAGCCATATCTAGCAGTGCTCAAGACTTATTCCTGACTCTACAGTCAGGGATCACTCCTAGGGGAGCTGGTGGCTCCTCTATGCACTAAGCCTGGAGTAACTAGGTGCGATCTCCAATGCCAATTTTAAGTTTATAATGTTTATAACATTTATAGTGTTTATCACAGTCTTTGAGTTGCAGAGCTGGTGGCTCTGCAACTATTAACTCAACTAGGTTGAGTTAAAAATATGTTCTAATTGGCAGGAATCTAACTGAGGTTAGCCATGTGCAAGTCAAGCATTGTACCTTCTGTACTATCTCTATGGTATGCCTGTTTGATTTTCACCTTTTGTGTACACATTTGGATTTGCTGATGAATTTCTGGCTCATTGAAAATTCTACTGAAAGTAACAGAGACCTAATTCAATTTCATTTAAGCATAAAAAGAAAAGGGATTTACTGGAGAGGATCTTTTTTCATGCAGTTTGGACTTCAGTTGCAGATTTCTGGAAGAGTTTTGGTTGACTGAATGTGCACTAGATATCCAGTTGTGATAGATGACAGAGTTACACACTCCAGTATATTCATCACAGCCATTCATATTCTCAGCAGAAAGAGATAAACAATTTCTGGAAGATACCACGAAAGTTGCTTACCATAACCCTCAAGAGTTCATGCTTACAACTCTCCCTTCCTTTTCATAGTAGTATTAAGCTGAGCAGTGTCTCTGTTGGCCCACTGATTTTTTAAAGTGATATTCGGGTACGGCTGCTGATCTTGCTGGAACTTCCAGATTTCTTGTCTTTATTACATTGCAGGAACTCTAGACTTAGTCTCCTGCATGACTAGGATTGTTATTAGTGACTGGGAAGGAAGCAACAACTTACAATAGATGGTCATTTTTAGGCAGAAACCCCTTTTGATCTTTGAAAACACTTGCTTTTCATTGCCTATATTGCTCAATTTACTGGAAAAAATTCTCCCTTAAATTTAAAATCTTTCAGAGTGATAAAGTTTGGTGTTTATAACCAAATTCAATCTTCTTTGTCATCGTTGAGTTAAAAAGATGTTCTATGATAAAGGTGTGTGGGAAGGAATAACATAACTTAAAAAACAGAGGAGCTGGAGAGATAGCACAGGAGGTAGGGGCGTTTGCCATGCATGTGGCTGACCTGGGTTTAATACCTGGCATCCCAAATGCTCCCCTGAACAACACAAGGAGTAATTCCTGAGTGAAGAGCCAGGAGTAATCCCTGCCTGAGCATTGCCGGGTGTGACCGAAAAACAAAAAAGCCAAAACCAAAACCAAAACAAACAAAAAACAGATTGACTGTGTTTAGATCAGGTGGTCTGGTTCTTGTGGGGATTCTGAGCACATATATTTTTATTTATAAGAAATATTGAATTTTTATTAATAGCATTGTCAGGGACTGTTTTACTTTTCATGTTATAAACTTAAAAAAAATTGGCCTTGGAGATCACACCTAACTACTCTGGGCTTAGTGCTCATAGATCACTTCTGACAATGTTTGGAGTATTATGTGGTGCCAGGGATTGAACCTGGGCTTTATACATGCAAAAATGTACTACATTCTTTGAGTTATGCTCTGACCTTCTTAATTTTAAATACATACAGTATTATTGTTGAGCTCTTAAAAGAAATCTAGGTACTAAACATTGCATCAATGTGTAGAGTTTTGAGGGTTTTCAAAGACTTGAATAGAATTTAAAATACCATATCAAATATCTCACCAGTTTTGCCTAAGAGAAGATGCATCCCTACACCTCCACCCTTGGTCAATAAAATTAGTTAGCATGGGTTATAATTTATTATTGTATGTCATATATAATAGGGATGCAATATCTATACAGTTAAAATATGTATATAAGAATGGCTCCCCCCAAATTTTACCTCTAGTAGACTTCTTTTGGCAAAAAATGTCATGCAGCTCATGACAATTTGGATGAAAGTAGAGGGTATCATGTATGAAATAAACTAGAATCAGAAGGTCAAATACAGGTGGATCTCACTTACATAGAGAAACAAATCAAGGGTATGGACAGTGTGAATTGTTAATAAATATTGGATACAACAACACAAAACTAAGAGAGTCAGGTGAGGGGGATGAGTGGGTTGACCGGAAGTCACTCAGGTAAAAAGGTAGAGGGTCTCAATCCCATGGATGGTGCTAAGGGAGATAACACCAAAACCATAATGGTCAATCACTTGTATCACTTGTCTTTCTTTTGTTCATCTATTTGCTCGAGCGGGCACTAGTAACATCTCCTGTCACATGCTAGTGTAGCCCAAGGGCACTTGCTCACTCCAGGAACATGAAAGACTCAAACAATTCATTCAGGTCATGGGAATGAAGTCTATAATTGTTACTGGGTTTTGGCATATCAAATACGACATGGGTAGTTTGCCAGGTTCTGCTGTGCAGGTGGGATACTCTTATAGTAGCTTCTCATCTCGTGCATGTATTGATGAATCCGTTTCGATGAACCCGTTTTCGTTTAGGCCGAGTGAAATGGGAAAAGATCAGCTCTTCTACTGGGTGGAGCTCTGATGAGTTTTGGAATCTGGAGGTTGAAAATGGCATCCCTCATGGTGTGGGGGTTCCTCTGGCTTCTTGCGAGGCTCTGTAGGGATAGTGGGTCTAATTGTTTATAATGGTCAATGAACAAAGAATTGTGGGTTGGGTGAGAGTGAAAGAAGGCTGGGCCAGAGGTGACAATAGGGAATGAGTGTTCTTGAATAAGGAGTGCATTGTGTTAATTAAAATGTTGGATTTATCATAAAGAAGTTGTGGTGGGATTGACATAATGTAGTTTAGGATACATTAAGAGCAAGCTAATTTTAGTCCTTTATTGAAGGAGTTTAAAGATGCTTAGAAGCATATGTGAATTTGGGAGTGGGGGTAAGGACTTACATGAAGATGTTTGCTGAATATTTTTTGTTATTCCATAAGTAAAATGAATGGATAAATAAACAATTGTGCTGGAATAAAAATTGAATATCTTAAAGAATATTTAATATTTGAGTGATGCAAGAATATTGAGTGGAATTAACAGTAAGGAGCAAGGAAAATGGCCGAGAGTTGTAGCTGGCTAGTATGTAACAGGATGTGTGTGAACATACAGCTACAGAGATACTTTGAAAAAATAAACTCAGGCTCTTCTTTATATAAGGGTTATTTTATACTGTAAATTCTGAACAGCACATTTCCTATGACTTTTTCCACTTGGATTGATTTCATTTTATCTGAGTTTACTTTTTTTAGAGCTAAACAATCTGTGATCACACTGATGAATGTAAAAGTAATAAAATATCTAAAGCAGTCAATGGATGGCATTTAATATTTATATTCCTTGGACTGCAATTTATTTATAAATGTCTGGTTATCTTAACATGAATTCTTTCACATGAATTCTATCATGTGAAACTGTGTAAAAAGTCACTGTAGTTTACTATCATGTACTATCACTGTAGTTTACTATCATGTAAAACTGTGTAAAAAGTCACTGTAGTTTATACTTCAAAACATGAAAGATACAAAGGGCAAAGATGAAAACCCATAAACACATGGGGCCGGCCGAGCTACTCACTTCCATGTAAAAAGTCACTGTAGGAAAGTTCTGCTACTAAAGTGATTCTAGAATATTTCAGCAGCTTTAGAGCTTTAATTTGTCTCCATAATACAGTTTGTTCATTTTGGCTAATGTGATTTAGCTCTTTGAAAACATATCAAGTTTAAATGATAAATATTGAATGCTCCTTTTGGAGGGTATGATGTTAAATTCTGTATGAGCTATTACTTTCAGTTCAACAATTTAACAAATATTGAATGGAGGGCTTTGTGCCAGCCCCTGAAGGGAGATTTAAGGGAAGATGTCATTTCAGTCTATGGGTGTGCTTGAACATGAATAATTTATTTCTCATTTTTCTCTTCAATATTTTAATTGTTAAATGTTAGCAATGTATATTGCTTGTACTTCAAAACATGAAAGATACAAAAGGGCAAAGATGAAAAGTCAGGCAACTTCCTTCTTGGTTTACCTGATACCCACTAAATTCACTTCATGGAGGAAGCTACTCACTGTATCACTGTATCACTGTTTTCCCATTGTTCATCAATTTGCTCGAGTGGGCAATAGTAACATCTCCATTAGTCCTTTCACAAGCAAGTGTAACCCAAGGGCATCTGCTTGCTCCAGGGACAGGAGGAGCCCCAAACCATTCTTCATCTCATGGAACTGAGGTCCATAATTGTTACTAGTTTTTGGCATAACAAGTAAATAAAACATGGGTAGCTTGCCAGGCTTTGCCGTGAAGGTGGTATAGTCTCAGTAGAAGGCTCTCATCTCGAGCATTTACTGATGAAACTTAAAGGGGAAGATGAGGTTTTCTCTTGGATGGAGCTCTTAGGTTCTATGGAGTGTAGATGTTGAGAATGACTGACTGCATGATGTGTGGTTTGCTCTGGCTTCTTGCTAGGCTTACTGGTATCAGTTAGAACCTGTCTAGAACTGTATACAATGTATAAATGTGAAAGATCTTGGGAAGAACCTTATCATAAAATCAGCATTCTCTAAGAATATTGTGCAGCCGCTTTGCCACGTGCCAAGGGAGATGTGGGGGGCATGGGTGGGTCTCTCTCTTCCAGGGCAACTGGCATGGAGGCGGGAGGAAAGGGCAGGGCCCAAAACTCCACTCCGAGTCCGGCCAGCGCAGTCTCTCCCCCTGCCCATGAGAGCAAACCCTTGGAGCAATATGGACTCGGCCAGGGGCTGGCCGAGCCCCTTACCGGGAGGTCAGGTCCATGGGTTGCTTCCACGTGGGGCCAGCTGAGCTACTCACTTCTATGTAACTGAGTCATTTAAATACACACACATGCTATGCAAGAATTAGATATAGTCAAATTATATATACGTATACATATATGGTCAAATTATACATATAAACAAATAAATAAATCCTGCTTTTTTGAATGCAACATGTTTATAAATCCTATCCAGTTTAAGGGAGTGGGGCCATAGTGGGCGAAGTGGTTACTTTGCCCAGGGTTGACCTGGGTTTGATTTCCAGCACCCCAATGGTTCCCTGAGCCCTGCCAGGCTTGTGAACACTAAGTACAGAGCCAGGAATCAGTGATGAGCACTGTTGGGTGTCACTCCAACAGTGAAATAAAAATAACTTATAAAAAATTGGGGGGTAGGGGCCGGAGGCGATAGCCCAGCGGGTAGGGCGTTTGCTTTGCCAAGTGGCTGGCCCGTGCCGGCCTGGGTTCTATACCTGGCATCCCATATGGTATCCCCGAGTACTGCCAGGAGTAATACCTGAGTGCAGAGCCAGGAAAAACCCCTGAACATCGCGGGTGTGACCCAAAAAATTCAAAAAAAAATAATAAAAAATAAAAAATTGGGGATAGAGAGATGATAGATC
Organism: Cryptotis parvus; assembly: GCA_021461705.1. NCBI lineage: Eukaryota > Metazoa > Chordata > Mammalia > Eulipotyphla > Soricidae > Cryptotis > Cryptotis parvus. The sequence goes on from JAJIBD010035763.1 coordinate 19,374, forward strand.
AGTGGGTAAGGCACTTGTCTGTACACAGCTGACCCAGATTTGATCCCTGGCACCCCATATTATCGCCCAAACATACTCCGAGTAATTCCTGAGTCCAGAGCTAGGAATAAGCCATGAATACTGCCAGGTGTGGTTGAAAAACAAAACAAAAAGGAAATCGCATCATATTTAAACATGTGGAGACAACTGCTCTTTATTATTCATATGTTATAAAATTATTTATTATACTGTGATAATAGTTTTACGCATATCAATACATTCCAACTCCACACTATTGGACTATATTTATACTCCCCTCCATTGTCTCAGTATTCAAATCCTCCCTTTCCTATTCAAATCCTTTCCCCATCCCATCCATGGAAGGACCAGTTCTATAGACTAATAGAGACAGATGCCCCAATATAACAACTGCCAAGGGACTGATGCAGATGATATCATAATTAATTTTACAAAGACTTTATTGATGGCATTTAGAGTTTTTATAATTTTGCATTATAATAAAGTTTCCTTTATTTCTTCCTTCTCTTAACTCATACCTTATTTTACATGTAGTTCTATGTAAAATAGTATCTATGTTCTTAAAATTTTTCTAAAAATTTTCACAAATGAGAATACAATTTAGAATTAAAAAATTTTGACTGGAGCAATAAAACAGTGGGTAGGGCATTTGCTTGTGTGCGACTGACATGGGTTCAATTCCCAGTATCCATATGGTCCCCAGTGCTTGAGTAATTCCTGAGTGAAGAGCCAAGAGTAACCCATGATCATTGCAGGGTGTGACCCCCAAAAAAAAGCAAAAAAACTAAAAACTAAAAATAAATAAAAATTTAAAAATTAGTCATTTTATATGTCTTTTTCTGCTGACTAATTTCACTCAACATGATCCTCTCCATTTCCATCCATTTATAGGCAAATTTCATAACTTCAATTTTCATAACAGATGCATAGTATTCCATTGTGTAGCTGTACCAAAGTTTCTTTATCCAGTCATGAGTTCTTGGGCATACTGGTTGTTTCCAGATTCTTGCTACTGTGAAGAGTGCTGCTATGAAAATAAAAGTGCAGTTGGTGTTTCCGCTGAAGTGGTCATTGAAGCCCTAGCCAAACAGGGCATTCAAACCCAATACATCAAGATCCTTTGTGAGCTGTATTATGGATTCACCAGAAGGATCTCACCATTCTACAAGGAAGTATCATCGATGTCAAAAGAGGGGTTCTGCAGGGTGATACCATTTCACCAAAACTCTTCAGTGCCACCCTCGAGAACATCATGTAACAATTAGAATGGGAAGGAATGGGAGTGAAGATAGATGGCCGGCAACTACACCACCTATGCTTTGCTGATGACATCATTCTAATAACACCAGACATTAACCAAGCAGCATAAATGCTGACTGACTTTGACCGAGAATGTGGAAAGATAGGTTTACAGCTGAATCTCAACAAAACTATGTTCATGAGAAATGAACTAGTTCCAGAGTCCCCATTCACTCTCAATGGAACAAACATCTCTGAATGTAGCAGTTATGTGTACCTAGGTAGAGAAGTCAACATGATAAATGACCTAAAACCTAAGCTCCACAGGAGGAAGAGAGCGGCATGGAATGCCTTCAAAGGCATCAAAGAAATAGCTAAAAAAGACAAAGAACCTCCGGCTCCGGGCACATCTCTTCAACTCCACCGTTCTCCCTGCATTAACATACGCCTCAGAGACCTGGGCCCTACAAAAGCAGGACAAGAATGCTATTTGGGTCTCCCAAAGAGGAATTAAAAGAGCTATGCTTGGAAGATCACGCCTCACTCAAGTGAGAGAAGGAATCCGGAGTTCCAACCTCCATCGCTGTTCCAGAGTCAGGGACGCTGTCTCGCATTACATGTCCAGTCCATCTGATTCAAAAATCAGATGGGCTGGACATGTAATGCGATTTGGAGACGATTGCTGGACTAGAGCCATTACCAACAGGATCCCATGGTATGTCAAAAGATCACGTGGCCGCCCACCTACAAGATGGTCAGACTTCTTTGTCAAGACCCTGAATGAATGGTTTGAGGCTCTTTGTATTCTTGAAGCAAGCAGATGCCATTGGGCTACACTGGCACGTTATAAGGTAAAATGGAAATGTGGAAATGTTACTGGCGCCTGATCGAGCAAATCGATGGATAACAGGATGTCAAGTGATCAAGTGATATATATATATATATATACACACACATACATACATACATACATACATACATACATACATACATACATGCATACATATTATGATACCAAAATCCAAGGTCAGGTGAAACGTGGATCAGGAGGTCCTGTCAAAGGTGGAAATTACCACAAACTTGTGGGAATCAGAGGTTGGGTAAAACAGAGAAGGGAACAATGTGCTAATAATTGTCGAAAGGGCTAATACCAACCTAGAACTGAACATTAAAGACAGGGAAAAAGATACACATGATAACCTCTAAGTGTATGTATTACAATCCACAATATGTAAGAGAAGGAAGAGAGAAAGAGGGGGAGAAGAAAGAGAGAAAAAGAGATAAAGAACCTGCCATTGTGGCAGGCCATGGAGTGGTGAGGGGATTGGGGACATTGTTGGTGGGAAGTGGGCACTGGTGGAGGGATGAGTGCTGAAATACTGTGTGACCCGAAACCCCCAAACAACTTTGTAATTGTATATCTCACTGTGGTATAACAAAATATTAATTAAAAATAAAAAAATACCATGTTAAAAATTTTGGTTTAAGATTTTTATGACCTAAATTTTCCTAGAAGAAATGTTTTGCTAAAAGTTATTTTTAGTTTTTTTGCAAGTGTAACTTAAGTATTTTGAATTATTGTAGGAGAACCTTTTTTTGGGGGGTAGTGTGTTTCTCATTACTTTCTCCTTGCTCTGTGCTCAGGAGTCACTCTTGGAAGTGTTTAGGGGACTGTGTGCAATACTGGGGCCATAATCTGGGATGCATGATGTAAGACATACAACTTACTACCTCTCTGGTTCCAAGATCTAATTTTTTTGAGTGTACAAATACATTAAATAAGGAGTCAATTTTACTTTTTGTTAATGTATTATTTTTCTGGAAACTTCATCTTCTAAAAATTATATTCAATTACGTTGATTTTTAAGACCTGGAATCTATCTTTAAGACCTGGAATCATACTCAGAATCATGACTGGTTATGGGAAAACTCACTACCTTACGTGAGCTCACTACCTGATGTAAGCTATACTCAGTTGAGGTTCCACTGAGAAGATATTAATAACAGCTTCTTGAAAAATGCCAGGTAATCTCTCTTGAGAAGAGAAAAAAACTCAAGGATTGACTGCATTTAAAATCATTTTTATTATTGACTTAAAATGAGTTTGGTGGAAAAACTCAGCGTATGCACAAGCAATGTATCTTTTTATATTGGAATCCTAATGGCATAACCAGAACGTTTTCAGGGGTTTTATAAACAACAGTAGGCTAACAGGTCCTTGTTTCTTGTAATACGTAAAAATAGTATGAAAAGCCCAAAGGGTTGACCATGCAGAATAACTACTTGGTGAAGTAGAATCTAAACTTTTTTGGGGTGGAGGGAGTCATACCCAGCAATGCTCAGAGGTTACTCAGTTCTGCACTCATAAATTACTCCTGGTCGTGCTTGGGGGACCATATGGAATGCCAGGGATCGAATCTGGGCCAGCGGTGTGCAAAGTAAACCCTCTCCCCGCTGTGTTATCACTCCAGCCCTGAAATCTAAACTTAAGGGGGAAAGTAAGCCTTTACATTTTTTTGAATTAGTGTCTGTTTATCTCCTCTTTCTTGATGAGGATTTTTTTTACTGTTGAGCTTTGTGAGCACTTTATATTTCTTGGATATTATCCCCTTTCTACTGTTTTTTATGCAACTATTTTCTTCAATAAGTAGGTTTTTTAAAATTTTAACATGAGTTTCTTCTACCTGCAAACACACTTAAACTTGATGTAGCCCTATTTGTTTATTTTTGCTTTTGTTGTCTTCTCTTATGGGTCCACATCAGTGAGGACCCCTCTGTGGTCAGTGCCCTGAAAATCATTGCTTATATTTTACTCCATGTAGTTTATAAGTTCTCATCTGGAAGTCTTTAATTCACTATACATTAGTTTTTATGAATGATGTGAGCTATGCATCATTCAAAAAATCAATCCAGTTTTGATTTTTTTCATGTGCTCTTCATTTTTCCAACACCATTTATTGAAGAGACTTATCTTATTTCACTTCATGTTTGCAGCTCCTTTTTTCTATATTAATTTAATTGTTTATAAGGCTTCACTGTAGGGTGGGACTCTCATGAGCAGGGCTTGAGGTTGGCTTTTCTCTTGGGTGGAGCTTTGATGAGTTGTGGAGTCTGGATGTTGAAAATGGCTGTCCCTAATGGTGCGGGGGGTTCCTCTGACTTCTTGCAAGGTTCTATTGGGATACAAGGTCAGGGATAAGGACTGCCTGTCAGAGTCCCACCCTACAGCGAAGTATATTTCAAGTCCAGGTATGCTGAATCAGAGACACAGATACACAGGGCAGAGCTGCTACCAGCTCTCCCTGTGCTTGGCTGATCATGAGGCATCTGGGAGGGAAGGTGGGTTCTAGCCCTAGCCCGCCATCCCAATAGAGCCTTGCAAGAAGCCAGAGGAACCCCGCACCATGAGGGCAGCCATTTTCAACATTTGGACTCCACAGATCGTCAGAGTTCCACCCAAGAGAAAGCCAATCTCTTCCCAGTTCATCAGTAAATGCACGAACTGAGAACCTACCTACTACCAAGAGTATCCCACCCTGCACGGCAGAGCCTGGCAAGCTACCCATGTCGTATTTGATATGCCATACCAGTAGCAATTATAGACCTCATTCTCATAACCTCAACGAATGGTTTGAGGCTCTTCGTGTTCCTGGAGAGAGCAGATGCCCTTGGGCTACACTAGCAAGTGACAGGGACACATGGAGATGTTACTGGTGCCTGCTCAGAGCAAATTGATGAACAACAGGAAGACAAGTGATACAAGTGAATTGTCTATAAATATGAGAGTTAACTGTAGGAATTAATTCAGTCCCATTAGTCTGAGGGTCTGTTTAGCCCAGTATTGACTACTATAGGTTTTATATCATAAAGTCAGGAGGCACAATATCCATCTATTTTTCAAATTTGCTTGGGCTATTTTGGGAGTTGTGTGATTCTGTACAAATTTTAGTAGTTTGTTTTTAGCTTTTAAACTAGGTAACTGAAAATTTAATGGGAAATTTTATACTGGTATAAAATGTACTGAATCTCTATAATGCTTGGGCAGAATGGTAATTTTCACTATGTAAATTCTTCAAATCCACAAATATAAAATATTTTTTCCATTTTCTGTTGTCCTTTTCTATTTGTTGTCAATAGTGACTTGCAGCTATGTAAGTCACATACTTCTGTTTAGTCAAATCTATAGTATTTGATGTTTTCTGACATTTAAATGGTGGTGGTAGTCTTATGTTTACAACTATCTGCCAGAGTATCTGAGAAATGTAACTTTGTTTCATGTTATTATAATCTTGTTAATAATGAATAGAAAAATGAATTTGGCTAGATGTTCAGCAGAGTTTGCCAAGTGTTTTCTGGCTGCTGCTTTCAGAAGGGAATGAGAATATAAGGACTGGCCTTAAAGAGGGAGTGAGTGCCTCTCAGTATTCTTTTCCAGAAAAAGAGAATGAATTGCCCAGGGAAGGTGTTGGCACCTCTAGTTCATGTGATCTTATGTGATTTCCAGGTTTTGTGAGTCATTCCTAGTGATGGGAAGGCATGAGAGTAGGGATAGAAAAAATACAGGGTGGTTTGTCCAAATTTTTCAATGGGATCATCTGTTATGCAAGAAATGAAACTGAGTTCATTTTTATTCAGTTAATTTGCATGCCTTGCTCCAAAACCTCAGTTGAGGTCTGCTC
>JAJIBD010035766.1:0-25787 GCA_021461705.1 Cryptotis parvus
CCTTCCTTCCTTCCTTCCTTCCTTCCTTCCTTCCTTCCTTCCTTCCTTCCTTCCTTCCTTTCTTCCTTTCTTTCTTTTTTCTTTCTTTCTTTCCTTTCTTTCCTTTCTTTTCTTACTTCCTTATGCTAGGAAGAAGAAAAAGTGAGTTATGGGTACTCCCAAAACTGCAATACTGAGTTAAGATGATATCCCAGTCTAGTGTCTAAGTTCATTAGTCTGGTGTTTAAATTCATATTCTGGCCACTGATTCACCCAGTCTTATACCCAGAAGCAAACAAGAATCAGGACTCCTCCAATGGAACGTAATACCCATTACTGGGGTTTAACATAGGAAAATCATTGCAAATAGTGACTCAAACAGTGGTGGCCTGAGTGCAGATTGAAGGATGAGAGAAAAAGAGAATGTACCTCTTGATTGTGATTCAAGCTTATCTTCAATGTGTTTTCTGTACAAATTGAAGTCCTTCTGGCCTTTTCTAGACCAGATGGTCCTTAACCTTGAACATAAGGGATCTGGTCTTGGCTGGATATCAAAAGCTGACTTGATCTCAAAAACTAATTGAGCTCTTTAGCAGTAGAAATTCACTTAGCCAACACAGCTTTGTTTTAAAAGTGGAAAGGTGGAAAACAACAGATCATGCTTTCAAACATCAGCCAAGTAATAGCATAAGAGAGCAATCTATGGAAATGGTGCACATGGTTTGATTACTCAATGTGCTCTAGTCACTCCAGGATACAAATATTTTCTAGATTATTTGTGTACTCATTTGTTGAATCCTTTGTCATCTCAGAAGGAGCACTGCTTGAATCACTGAGGGAGGAGCCAGTAGAACTTGTTTGCAGACATGGATTTAACTTTAACCCAAACCACTCAGACTGTCCATCCACATGGCCTACAATTTACACTCAACCTTCCTGATCACATTCTTACTAGCCACTCATATCTTCTTTATTTATTAATTTTCTTTCTCCCCTAACATGTCCCCTTGGGAGGGAAATGAAATTCAAGGCAAGTTAGCCAAAAGGGATCTTCTGCCTAGAGAACATTCACTAATGCTTCAAGCGCTCAAAGATCTGTAACTTCCAAATAGATCATGCCAAGCCTTTCCCTTACTTTCAGAGGCACACAGTACAGTTTAAAGAAAATCTGCTCCATGTGTTTCTGATCCAACTCTGTGCAGCTCATCCAAATGTTGAATTTTAAGAGTGTGTAGATATGCATGATGCCTTTGGAATCAACTTTACAAGCCTTCCACGCTCTAATTTCTATTGAGAGAGGAAGTGGGTTTGTGCCAAGAGTAAATGATTTGGCATCTCCAGTGGTTGACATTGGGCCTGTAATATTGAAGTTATAAAGCTTATGTGGATGTTAGCTTCAGAGAGAGCGCTCTCATCGTTGCCTAGATTTAGAGCTTCAGAGAGGAAGCTTTTGTTGGAATGGTTGAAGTCTGTTCATCTTCAGCCTCTGCATGTTTCATGCTCATTCACTGCATCCCCTTTGGAGCTCAGCAATGTAAAGACATAATATAACACTGCCAAAAGGCTCTCATCAGTCATGGTTAGCCTTTGGGGGTGGTTATAATGAAGTATTGGCAGAGAATTGATGACGTTTCTTTCTAGTTTTGAGTTATTAAGAAGAGAGGGGCCAGGGTCCCTAAATTTAACAGTTGCATCAGCCCCCCAAACTGTCAACACTTAATATCCACAACTGATGAGTCAGGGCAGAGAACAGGATCTGAATTCAGCTCCTTCCATATTTGTATTAGCAGCCAGAAAAGAGAATGGCATGGTACCTGCTCTTTCAGGAAAGCAATACACTAGAAAAATAAATGGGGAGGAGGCAATGAGAGCTCCAGTGGCACACCCTTTGCGAGGAGAATAATTCCTGAAAAGCATGCAATGTGCTTCTCAGTTTCTTTCCAGATCTTTCACCTGGCTATATAATTGACATGTGGTGCTTATGTGGAGAAGAAACACTTACATGTACAAGCCAAAATGCATGGTGCTAGGAACCACTTTCACTTCCACTCAGGTCACAGGGCCTGGAAAACATACCAAGGTTGCTGTACTTAGCTCTGTATGGAGCTTTGGAAACAGAATCTAGACTTAAACATCTTTAATCTACCACCTACTAACATGTCACCTTGGGCAAAACCTCATTTTCTTCTGTACAGTGGGTACAACAATAATAACTACAATGGTGACTTGGAGAAAATACATAATGAAATATTTCAAGTTGCTCAGCTTACATTTATGATATATATAAAGGTAGCAACAGAATCACAACTGGCTGATAGGTAGGAGTCGTAACCCTGATAACTGGTTGCCTGACATCTCAAAGGGTTCTATTCTTCAAGGTCAAGTGTCTTAAGGGTTTCTACTCCCTATTCAATCTCAGCATATCTGAGTGGAGTCATGTGAGAGGTTTGTATGATCCACCTAGCAGGAGCATGCATATCATGAAAAGAACATGAACATGTTTTCAAGGCTGAATTCTCAGCTTTATTTCATGCCTCAGACAACTGTCATAAATTTCTGGGCCTCATCTGATTTTTTCTAGATAAAAATACAGAGATGGGCAAGGAAATTATAGTGCTGAAGCCCTTGGGATTACATGATAAAATGGTATGGAAATGTAAAAATGCTAACAAGTTCCAGAAGGCCCAGGCCTGGAGAGGAGTGAGCAGACGAGATGGGGTGACTAAGGAGTCCATGTCACCCTAGTCGCTCCTCATAGTCAACAGATGCCTTCACCAGTATAAATGCAATCTATAAACAGTTGGTCCCCCATAATTACATTTTGCATTATTTTGAAAATTCCTTGAGTCAAGGATGGAAATCCTCTCTGGTTGCCAATAGTTCAGAGAAGTTGGGAATACACGAGGAGGAGTCATTTATCAGCATATGCACGTCTCTCAGTCACACCATAGTCCTGGGCAAGTCGTTTTCTTCATTAAGAACTTGGTTTCCTGTCTGCAACACAGAGTGCCAGCAAAGACTAAAGGAGCACACTCTCAGGCCCCTGGCACACGGCAGGCTCTCAGTGGTGGTTTTTGTCTTTTTTCTTCTTGCACAAGCACAAAATAATAATTATCATGCTGTCCCAATTTTTTTCTATTCATTAGAGCCAGCTTTTCTTAATATTAGTGGTCAACAACACAAAGAAATGGATGGGTGTAGATGAGGTCAGCTGAGGAAGGTTTCCAGAAACAGTCCAAGATCTTGCTGCAATTGGATTGCTCTGTTAGTACAAAATAGCAGTGCACATGAATAGAAAGGCGATTCTGTCTCACTTAGGCAGAGGGCTTACAGGAGGAAAGCCCACCTCTTCACAGGCCCTGCCCACAATTGATTCCAGGAAGGCTGCTCTCCAATCTCACAGGAGTGTTTTTGATCCTGGAGGTCCCATGAGTCCTTAACAGAGCCCCCTTTCACTGCTGACACCAAAGAGTTACAGAACATTTCACTATTGCATGCACTGGCTGTACCAAAATCAGATTTACAAAGAGTTGTTTTCTTAAGAACAGATATGTTAAATTCCATTTCCTTCTCTCTTTCATTCCCAACCCCCATATCCTTGTGATTTAATCAGAAAGCTCTGGTGCCACGCTTGATCAAGCTCTGATGCTGTGAATCAAGATCAAGAAATATCTGTGCTGGAACATGACTTGTCCCACCGCCTCACTGTGTTGCGGAATAAATAAAAGCCCTAGTAGTGTGCAGCTTTGCAGTCCTGGTGTGTGTCTTTTTATCACACATGTCTGTGTAGTGAGTAGACCCATCAAGCTCTAGGCACCCAGAGAGGGAATGGAAATGGTGAGGTAGGGACAAGATGCACCTACAAGACACCCTCCCAGGTGCGTTCCCAATCATGGAGTTGGAGAAAGTCAGGAAAGGGTTCCATAAGCCTGGGTTAAATATGTATGTCATGTGTTCCACCTGATATGGGGTGGTTTACTTGAGCCTGGGGTTTCCAGGTTAAATATGTATGTCGTGTGTTCCACTTGATTTGGAGTGGTTTATGAGATATTCCAGGCACTGCAATGCAATGAGTGTAAGCACTGAAACAAGCCCTTGAAAGAGCACAGAAGATCTGCATACACCCTTCAGTTCCTACCTCTTGTTCATTCAGAATAGTAGGGTGCTTATTCCCACTGTCCCATCCAATTACTTTGTGACAGTTATCTTTAACCCTTTGTTGATTTTTTTTTGATGAGACCATCTGGTTATGACATTGAGACAGTCTCATCCCTTAGTTATTCTATCCTTGTAGACACTTTCTCCTCCCTGTGCTTCCATAGAACCACCGAGGCACATTGTGCTCTTCCTTTCTTCACCATCCTGCCTTGATGTCGCCTCATCCATCCACTTGTTGAGCCATCAGGGGATCAGGAATCTCTACACTCTCAGTAATCTCTTCAGAGTTTCAAACACCAAATCTGAATTTAACACCCTGATACTGACCTTTTCATCCAGCCTCAGTCAAACTTCACACCTACTAACTCAAATCCACCTCTCAAGTTTCTATTTAGAATCTCAGAATCTCAGACTTAAAGTATCTAAAGCATGACTTTTATCTATTATTCTTTCCAAGGCACAAAGTATACACCCACTTAAATAGTAATCTCTCTCCTTTCCTTTGCTTTATTTTATTCTTTTAGTTATATGTTTTCATTTATTTACATCTTCCTTATCTGTCTTCCCTACTAGATTGTAAGATCTTTAAGAGAAAAAAAAACCTTATCTTAAATTTATTGTTGATTCCTTAGTCCTAAGAATTACCCACTCTGGTACACACAATAGACATTTAATGACTGAATGAATAAAATAACACTGAACTTTATAATATAAATTCTGGTCTCTTCCCAGCTCTCTTTAGATTCATAAAAGCACGTCTGTAACATTACTCTCACACATGATAATTTTTTCTTCTTTAACAAAGAGAGAACAGTTTCAGTCTGAGAAACTTGGCAGAACAGTATCCTGCAAGAATTTAATAAACTTGTTTTATTTTCCTTGTCTTTTTAATATAGTTCCCTTCTATTTATGGAAAGTATTAAAGATACTATATTTATACTGGTGGTATAATGTTTCCTTTTATGTTTTATTTATTTAGGCAACACAAGTGAATTTACTTAAAGAAAATATTAAAAATTTAAGAGATTGGACATTGGCACTGGCTAGAAAGCAAGAAGACTTTCACCAATTCTCCAACCACAGTGACATCAGGATCCAGGGCCAGAGGAAGAACTTAATGCAGGTAACTCCTCATTACAGAATCAGGGAAGGGCTGGGAAGGGACTGGTCCTCAGGGCAGGGTTTCCCTTCTGGCAGGTTCTAGAAAATGGTTGCCATTTCTTTTCCTGTGGGGACATATGGTACCCTGTCCTCCTATCAAAGTATTGAGGAGAAGAGTTTGCACCTGGCCATAGTCATATCACTTCTACAACCCTCTTGAGAAGACTCCAGGATAGGGAGGGGAAGGAAGAGGGAAAGACGAGGTCAGCAAGACAGAGAGATATCACAGTGGGTAGGGCACTTGCCATGCACATGGCCAACCTGGGTTTGATCTGCAGCACTCCATATGGTGCCCTGAGACTCACCAGGAACTATTCCTGAGCTCAGAGCCATGAGTACATCCTGAGTACCACCAGGTGTGAGCCAATAAGAGAGAAAGACTAAAGAGAGAGAGAGAGAGACAGAGAGAGAGAGAGAGGAGGCGGGAGAGAAAAGGATCTTATTAAGCATTTAATGTTAGTAGCACCTTTTACAAATGTGAATTAAAAATCCATTCTAGGGGCCGGAGCAATAGCCCAGCGGGTAGGGCGTTTACATTGCACCGGCTGGCCTATGCCGGCCCGGGTTCGATCCCCGGCATCCCATATGGTGCCCGAGCACCGCCAGGAGTAATTCCTGAGTGCAGAGCCAGGAGTGACCCCTGAGCATTGCCGGTGTGACCCCCAAAAAAAAAGCAAAAAAAATCCATTCTAAATGTTTAGTGTCATAACCTCAAAGGGGGCAATTATCTACTTGCTTTGCATTAACTCTGAAAACAAATCTTTGGCAATGAGGTCTGGTGCCATTTGCTCCCCCATTGGCACTCTGTGCAGATATTTTCCTGAGACTAGAAGCTCCATGAGCTATGGGTCTTGGTCCTTCCTGTGTTTTCCTCAGTCCCTAACGAATGCTCAAGTATTGAAAGAACATTTGGGAGGGACTGGGGCAGTAAGGTGAGTGGGTGCAGAGGGAAGTGAGCCACACCATCATGCTCGGGGCTTACTCTCAGCTCTGTGCTCAAGGATTGCACCTATTATCATGATTTTTTTTTTTTTTTTTTTTTGCTGAAAAAGAAACAGAGACAAGTAGAAATTCATAGCTAAGCAGGTAGGGGAGAGGACATAAATGTATCACTGTATCACTGTCTTCCCGTTCATCATCAATTAGCTCGAAGCGGGGACCAGTAACACCTCCATATGACCTGTCTCATGCAAGTAGAGCCCAAGGACACCTCCTTGCTCCAGGAACATAAAGAGCCTCAAACCATTCCATCAGGTCATGGGAATGAGGTCTATAATTGTTACTGGTATCTGGCATATCAACACGGGTAGGTAGCTTGCCAGGCTCTGTGTGTGGGTATCATACTATTGTAGTCATCTCAAAATCCAGCATTTATTGATGAACCGCAGGGGCCGCTTGCAGCTGTGCAAGCCGGGATGTGATAGGCTGATCTGCTGGGTGGAGTTCTGATGAGGGGGAAGTCCAGATGTGGAAAATGGAGGTCCTTATGGAGTGGGGGGTTGTCTGGCTTGTTGTGAGGCTCTGCTGGAGTGGCGGGCCAGGGCTAGAACCTGCCATCCCTCCCGGGCACCTCATGAGAGGTTGGGCACAGTGAGAGCCAGTAGCAGCTCTGCCCCATGTATGTCTCTGGATCAGCATACCTGGGCCAGATTAAAAAGACTGCAGCAGGGTGGATCTCGATGAGCTGGGCTGTGATAGGCTGGTCTGCTGGGTGGAGTTCTGATGAGGGGGAAGTCCGGATGTGGAAAATGGAGGTCCTCATGGAGTGGGGGTTGACTGGCTTGTTGTGAGGCTCTGCTGGGGTGGCGGGCCAGGGCTAGAACCTGCCATCCCTCCCGGGCGCCTCATGAGTGAGCGGCTGGGCACAGTGACAGCCAATAGCAGCTCTGCCCCAGGTCTGTCTCTGGATTAGCATACCTGGGCCAGATTCATAATACATAAATGTATGCAGTTTAGAAATTTTTATAAGATTCAAGTGTTGGTGTCAATGAATAGTTTATTGCTAGATCTGATATTGGTATACAATTGACAAGACCTAGTTAAGCTCAGAACTCATGCAGCCTGCATAAATTTTAGTCAAGCAGGGTGCCTTAAATACCTTAAGAATAGAAATTCTTGCCTGGGGTAGAGAGGTTTGGTTTGGGAATGAGAAGGAAGAAAGCAGCTTTGAGTACTAATCACTCAGGTGCCTCTCAGGTCCCAGAACATAAGCAAGCCATATCGATTATGTCAGCAGTGTCCTTCAACTTGACCCATTTCTGAACTTATTTCTTTCCTGTGACTCCCCTGTTCTGACCAGTTGTGCCTCGTGTCTTATAACATAGTCCCCTGTTTTTGCAATTTTCACCTCTGGCCTTTGAAATATCTTGGGGGCCCACAGGTAGGGATGACATATGACTCCTGGTTGTGAACTTCTGAGGAAGGATCTAGAAAGGTATCAGTAAAAGTTAGGCCCAAGTACCTTGCTTATAGCCTAAGCAAAATATTTTATAAACATGTACACTAACGATCTTTCCAAGCTCCATCCTGTAAGACTCCATAAAACAGAAACAACAGAGAGAAGGCATTGATAGGCCAGAGGGGTTACTGACTATAAAGCTGAAGAGAACTGCTGGGGAATATTGTGACATGGGTTAGAATAAGAGTACAGAGATGAGGTTTTAGATGCCCAGTCCTTAACCAGACTTCCCATGTTGACTTCATTTTTGTGAGTCTTAACTGACATCACTGTATTCCTGAATGATGATAACTAACAAACCAGATGGTGGTCATGACCTGAAGACTACGTTTTTCATCATCAGTGAGAGAGTATGTTACTTTTACAAGACTGACCATCCTGCAGCATAAGTGTAGATGAATGTTTCACTTTTTAAACGAATGTTTGAAAAAGGTAAGATTTCCTGACATTCCTGCATAGGTATTCTACTTCTGGGAAGCTAGCCAAAGAAAATAAAGTTGAACAGAAAACAAGCTTTATGCACAAAGATGTTTATTGCAGTAGTACTTATGCTAGTATAAAATTGCAAACAATTTAATTGTACCACCACAGGAAATGATGAGTAGGAAACTTCTTTCATAATCCACTCTTATTTATTCAGCTATTAAAAATGATGGTTACAAATTCTGTAAAAACTTGAAGAAATTTAGAAAATGAATGAAAAAGTGAGAAAAGAATTATTTTATAGAGTTTTTGCATCTGAGTGTAAGAAAAAATAAAATTCCATGCCTTCTTAATTCTACTACGGTTTGAGCCTTTTTATGAGCCAGAAAACTCAACAATCCCAGAAAACCTCCATCTAGATAGTTCTCAGTAGGGTAGATCAGCTTCCTAGTTCAGGCCACTGTGTAAGTTAGTTATGGAGGCAGTAGGGTTGGCTTTCTGTTCAAGGTGGCTCTGGCAGGTTGCATTAGTCAGTATGGGCTAGCATGTGCAGCAGTAAAAGCAATTAAACCTCACTGGATTAAAACAACAAGTCAAATCCTTGCTTGGTCTACCTGTGATAACACACTAAAAAGGGACCATGCTCCTCACTTAGGACACTTGAAATAAGCTGTAGAGGGCAGGATTGTGTTGATTGTTCCACTATAATGAAGTGTTCTGTCACAGAGGTAACAAGTATCACTTTCACTCAGCCCATCATAAAGAACTTACTACATGACTATCTCATATAGGGAGGTCAACTGTCCCATCCTGTGAGGGGGAGTAGAGTCAGCTGCCTTTTGTACCACTGCCCACCATGAGATCATATTTGATGTGATATAAGAATGGTGTGAGACACAGATACACCCGGCAGAGCAGAAACCAACTTTCCCTGTTAAACACTCTGTATTCCATGGACCACGAGGGGGAATTACACCGAGTCCACCATCCTGGTAGAGCCTCAGAAGAACCCAAAGAAACCCCCACACCTTGCTGGCAGTGACCTTCACCATCCACACTCCGCAGCTCGTAAGATCTCCACCAAAGAGATTAAACCAGTTTCCAGCCTGACTTGTCAGAAACCCAGCCCACAATGATCCACCTTGCCGAGACCCGCCCTTCAGAGGAGAGTATTTCAAGCCCAGGAATGCTTGAGCCACAGACACAGATACAGCCCCCAGAGCAGAAAACAAGCTTTCCCCATTGCATGCGGTCGCAGTGCAGCTGCACAATTTACCCCAAATTATCATGAATATTCTACCCACCCTCTGAGAGAGCCACACTAGGTAATGAGAGTATAGCACCGCACGGCAGAGCCTAGCAAGCTGTCCGATGTGTGTTCAATATGCCAAAACCAGTAAAAAAAAGTTTATTTTCCTGACACTGAAAGAGCCCTTAATACTGCAGCAGTAAGAAAGGCAAACAAGCCAAGCCTGATAAAATTTCTCGGCCAACCTAGCCTACCAAAAGCGAAGGACTAAAAAGACTGTCTGTAATTTTAATCCACGAATGCTGGCATTGGAAGCTTTTATTGAGGATCTGATGGTGCAAGCGCAAAAGATCCAGGTCCGACATCATTGGTCTGACTGAGATAAGGAGGCGCCAGTCACATCACGATGTATTTGACACCAAAGAAGAATTGTTCCTTGGAACATGTGACCGAAAGAGGCATCGGTGGCTTTGGTGTCCTTGTCAACATGAACATGGCCGTCAACATTGATTCATTTGAATGCCTAACAAACCGAATAGGATGATTACACTTGAAGAGATGTGGCCCACTGCCAGCAATTTCTATCTTTGTTGTCTACGCTACCAACATCCACATACAAAGAAGATGAAATTGAGAAATTCTACATGGAATTGGAGGAGTTCTATAAAAAAAAATTACACCTTCTACAAGATCATAGTCGGTGATTTTAATGCCAAGATAGGACCGAGAAGATAGGCTGAAGAACTCCACATCGGGACCCATGGCCTAGAATGGAACGAACAGGGTGAGAGACTATCTTAGTTCATCATGTCCACCAAGACCATTCATGGGAACTCACAGTTCCAGAAGGCTGAAGCGAAACGTTGGACATGGGAATCTCCTGGTGGACAGTTCCACAATGAAATTGACCACATCATCTTCAATCGACGGTTTTGTCTAACCCATGTTGCTGTCGTCCCCAAATTCCAAACAGGATTGGACCACCATCTCCATGCAAAATTCTACTTCATGCAATGGGGAGAAAAGGCTGCAAAGTTTAAGAAGAGAACTCCCAGAACGACCACCAACAGGGAACTCTTTGACACCATTGCAGCAACATGGGAAGATACCATCATCGATGAAGAATACAACCAACTGGTTCAGCACCTCCATGATTGTGCGAAGAATGCCTGAGAGAGAGAAAGACACAAAAGGATGCCTGTCTTCAGAAACTCTCGAGCTCATTCGCCAATGTGGCAAGGCTCGATTCTCAGGAGACCAAATGCTAACGTCAAAGCTTGCAAAGTGGTGCAAAGGAGCGATAAAGGAAGATCTCAAAGACAGAAGAGCAGAAATACTGGAAGATGCAGCAGAAGCTGGGAAAAGCATTTGCACTGCCGGCCTGTCCTTCTCCAACTATAAGACCAAGATGAATGCCCTCTGATGCACTGATGGATCTTTGGCGCGCGGCACTATCACATCTTCCAGAAAGGCAATGGAGAAGACTATCCATGACTTCTACTCAGATCTCTTTGATAACCACGTCCATCTGCCCCCATACTAAATTCCACAGGATGGGTATGTCATTCCCAACATTCTCCCTTCTGAAATCCGACATGTCATTTTGTTGGCAAAAAGGGAACAACACCAGGCCCAGACAAAGTCAGACCCGAACACCTGAAGAATCTGCCGCCAGTACTCATCAATACACTAGCTTGGCTCTTCACACGCTACCTGCCCAAATGCAAGGTGCCCTCCCAATGGAAAACCAGCAGGACAGTTCTACTGTTCAAAAAGGGAGACATTCACGACATCGGCAACTATTGCCCCATCTGCCTGTTGTCCGTCATCTACAAGCTGTTCTCTCGAGTCATCCTGAACAGGATTGGCAGAACACTAGGATGAAGGACAACCAGGCGAGCAAGCTGGCTTCCGGAATGAATTCAGCACAATCGACCATATCCACATGGTAACCAAGCTCATTGAGGTTGTAGGGAGTACAAGATGCCACTCTGTCTCAGAGCGGCATTGATTTAAACACAGCCTTTGATTTTGTGGAGACTGAAGTGGTCATCGAAGCCCTTGCCAAACTAAGGCTTTCAAACCCAATACATCAAGATCCTCCGTGAGCTGTATTACGGATTCACGACCAGGATATCACCATTCTACAAAGAAGTGATCATTAATGTCAAAAGAGGGGTTTGGCAGGGCGATACCATTTCACCAAAACTCTTCAGCGCCACCCTCGAGAACATCATGCGACAATTAGAATTGGAAGGAATGGGAGTGAAGATAGATGGTCGGCAACCACACCACCTCACTTCGCTGATACATCATTCTAATAACACCAAACATTAGCCAAGAGGCACAAATGCTAGCTGACTTCGACCGAGAATGTGGAAAGATAGTTCTACAGCGGAATCTAAAGAAAACTATGTTTCATTAAAAATGAACTAGTTGGGCCCAGAGCGATAGCCCAGCGGGTAGGGCGTTTGCCTTGCACGCGCCGGCCTGTGCCAGCCAGGGTCTCAACCCCGGCATCCCATATGGGTCCCCCGAGCACCGCCGGAGTGATTCCTGAGTGCAGAGCCAGGAGTAACCCCTGAGCATTGCCGGGTGTGACCCAAAAAAGCAAAAAAAAAAAAATGAACTAGTTCCAGAGGTCCCATTCACTCTCAATGGAACAGACATCTCTGAATGCAGCAGTTATGTGTACCTAGGTCGAGAAGTCAACATGATGAACAGCCTAAAACCTGAGCTCGCAGGAGGAAGAGAGTGGCATGGAATGCCTTCAAAGGCATCGAAGAAATAGCTAAAAGGACAAAGAACCTCTGACTCCTGGCACATCTCTTTGACTCCACCATTCTCCCTGCCTTAACATACGCCTCAGAGACCTGAGCCCTACAAAAGCAGGATAGAATGCTATTAGGTCTCCCAGAGAGGAATCGGAAGAGCTATGCTTGGAATATCACGCCTCACTCAAGTTATAGAAGGAATCCGGAGTTCCGACCTCTGTCACTGTTCCAGAATCCAGGGATGCTGTCTCATTTGTCAAGGCATCGAAAAAATCAGATAGGCTACACATTAATGCGATATGGAGATGACGGCTGACTAGAGCCGTTACCAACTGGATCCCACAGGATGTCAAAAGATCATGTGGCCGCCCACCTACAAGATGATAAGACTTCCTTGTCAAGACTCTGAAGGAACGCTTTGAGGCTCTTCATATTCCTGAATCAACCAGATGCCATTGGGCTACATTGGCATGTGATAGGGTCAAGTGGAAATGTTACTGGCACCTGCTAGAGCAAATAGATGAATAATGGGATTCAAGTGATCAAGTGATAAGAATGGTGTCTGGGAAAACCCAGGAGTGAGGTAAGTCTCTCTCTCTCTCTCTCTCTCTCTCTCTCTTCTCTCTCTCTCTGTCTCTGTCTCTCTCTCTTTCTCTCTCTCCTCCTCCGCGCCTCTTTCACATGTAGGTGTGGTGATTCCTTGTTTGGGGATCATACTTTCTTGCACTAAGATGTCACTCGCCTATGCATTTGCCAGGCTTTTATGAGCCTTACTTCCCAATGTGTGAGAGATTTCTTATAGAAAATGATGGGGAGAAGATGATTCATTGGTGTTTCCTCTGTAATAGATTACCACAAACTTTGTGGCTTCATATAGCAAAAACATCTCATGATGTCGTTTATGTGTGGTCAAGAGTTCTGTGAGGTACAAGGTCATGGGGGTCCCTTACTCAAACACTCTCTGAAATGGCATATTGACTAGCTGTGCTCTTGTTTGGGGCACACTCTGCTTGGCAGAATGCAGAAGCCTATGGTTCTATGAGGTCACTGTTTCCACCAGGATTGTGAAGCAAGTGTGTCGGGGCGGCGCCGTGGTCCCCGACAGTGCCGGGAAGCGAAGTTCCCTTCTACCTCCGAAGCCGGCGAGGAATGGATGAAAAACTCAGGAATCCGATGCAGTTTTAAAAGGCTTTACTTATCACAGGTTCAGGCATACAAATCAGCAAAAGGAAAAGCCCGGTGCTTAGGATTCCAGGCTAGAACCCCAGCCACGTAGGCCAAGATGGGCGACCACCACGCGTAAAGGCCTTGTAAAAGGAGAAGACAAGGCTTCCAAGAAGGGTGAGCGCCACAAAGAGAGAGCCCCAAAAAGAAGCGCACAAGAGAGGAAACAGGCTAGTTTATACCCCTGCAACTCAGACCTTCCTCCCACTGTTATGGAAAGCAGGGAGGGTCAAATGCCCTTAGGTAATCCCTCCCTGCACCCTCACCTAGGCCATTTTGTATGCCAATGTTTTGAGCCAAGATCTGCCTGGAATGCCTTCATAGGGTAGAGAAGGGGTTTCTGAGATGGCATGTCTCTGTACCAAAGACTAATACTAATGCCAGTTAAATATTTCTCCAAGCCTTCACAAGTCTCTTCTACTTCATTGTAGTTTTATATTTTAGTTGCCTTTGAGTATATCAGGGAGCCATGCTTGTTTACTTGGAAGCAAACAGCATTTCTCTCTGGTCTAATTACTTAGGGGTCCTACGTGGCCAGGCTAATATGCTGGTAAGATCTAGCTAGTCCCACGATGATTGTGG
Source organism: Cryptotis parvus (assembly GCA_021461705.1). Classification (NCBI taxonomy): domain Eukaryota; kingdom Metazoa; phylum Chordata; class Mammalia; order Eulipotyphla; family Soricidae; genus Cryptotis; species Cryptotis parvus. The sequence continues at coordinate 14,009 of JAJIBD010035766.1, forward strand.
TAGCATGGGAGAATATTTATACCAGCTAGTACAGCATACATGGTCAGATAAACTGCCACATTTAGACTCCCCCTTATCTACGAAGTGATTTGCAGGAGGCAATTCAGAGCAGATTCAGTGGCCCTTAGGAGTCCTGCAACACAAGTATCACTCATTCCCAGCCCTAGAGGGTCCATAGTTCTTGACTTGTTCAGAGGCCATCTGAGAGAAATTCCTGTCTCCTCTATGGCTCACTTGAGCAAGTTCCGCCCATCTAGGACTATCTCCCTTTAGAAGAAATCTAAGTTAGCTTCTAGGACTGTAGTCATACCTGCACAGTATCTTTTTCTACATACCCCAGGAAAAAGAGGACATCATCTTCACAGGGCCTGCCCATTCCTCCCAGAAGAAAGTGATAAAAGACATAGGCACCCAGCCTTAGGATTAATCTCAGGTTTTATACACCTCAGGGTCTGTTCTTCCATGATGCTCAGATTCAGGGTTCATGTAGAGAGAGCCTGTAAGAAAGACTCTCCAAGCCTTCCTGAGGCTGTAGGGGCCCTGTCCACTCAGAGGGCTCTGCTCTGCAGGCCAGTCCTCCGGGGAGGGAAGCCTTCTGCCTCCCTGGAGCTGAGGAGGAAGGGAGGTGTCCGGAGACTTGCTTTGCAGCTGCAGAAACAAACCTTACTTCTTGCGCAGCAGCTTAAGGAGTTACGGAGAAGGGCCAGAGCAGCCCTGGGGAGGAAGAGCCAGCAGTGGAGCAGGCGGAGCCGGCGGCACCACACACAGAGCACTGGCAGACTCAGAGCCCTGGGGTAAGCCGCACTAATATTTGCTTCGCACCAGTCAGGGAAGCAGCAGGTGGTGTTGGTGGGCAAGTGATAGCAGATGTGGACTCTTGGCTGACAGTTGACAGTGTATAGGGTGTCAGAGGAAAACCCTCTTATAAAAACAGATTCAGCCTCTGTCCAGGGAGCTCCCCAGGCCATAGCTCACAGATTTCCAGCTTTCACTTATCTGAAAGTGGGTCCCAAGGAGTCAAATTGAGCCCCCAAGACCTAGTGAGGTTTTCATCTAAATGGTGAGGAGGTAGAGCTGAGAGTCTTGGATGATTTTTGTCTGGTGGAAAGTCATTGCACCTCTCAGCCTCGGCTTCAGCCCCCTGTTAGGAGGATGTGGAATGGAATATAGTCTTTTAGGGAAGACTTTGAAATACTTGATGGATAGTCTGTGCTCATGGCCTATTAGACTTTGCTGAGGGGAAAGGTGACCCAAATGGATACTTTTTTTCCCCTCCACCCAATGTGCTCCCCATGCAGACATGGCAGGCTTTACCAGACGGCATGAAAAAGGTCAAAGGTGACCCCCACACCAGAAAACTCCATAGGAGAGCTAAAGCTAGAGTCTGAGCCACCTGTCGGAGTTGCAGTCAGTGACTCCAGTTCCTCATCTTAGAATGTGCCATCAGAGGCTAGGAACTGAACGTCCCTGATTTGGGACTTTTTTTTTTGCTTTTTGGGTCACACCAGGCAATGCTCAGGGTTATTCCTGACTATTCGCTCAGGAATTATTCTTGGCGGTGCTTGGGGGACCATATGGGGATGCCGGGGATCGAACCCAGGTCGGTCTCGTGCAAGGTAAATGCTTTACCCGCTGTGCCCCTCTGATTTGGGACTTTCTGCTACGATTTTTTCCACCTGGTTTTCATCCAAATGGTGCAACTCCCAGTATTTAGTAGGTTCCTATGGTTATTTGTGAAATCAGGTTGGTCAGAACTTCTCAGGGAAAGACTATAGACTGGATTAATCTGTGCTTCTAGCAAGAACAGACTATATATAGGAAGAGTGTCACTCAACAACATCCTAATCAAATCAGGAGGCTATGTTTGACCCTCCCCAGGCTGCAGAATTTGCTGCCATGAGTACTCTTTTTACTCACAGTTGGAAATAAAGTTCAGGCCAACACTCATTCTACCTGGAAGCCTCTGGAGCTCGGGAGGATCTGTTAAACCCTTGGGTCCTGGTGGCAGGGCACTGAGGTGGGCACAACTGTGCTCTGAAGTGTACTGGGGGATCTGGCTCCCCATCTGCTTTTTAGACAGTAGATGTTGGGGCAACCTTCTGCCTTCCAGCACATTTGGATTCCTCTTCTGCCACCTGGGACTTACAAAACCAGTTTATTTTGGGTAGAGAGAGAATGTACCATTCTGGGGTTGATGGTTAATAGGGCATTAAGCAGTGTTATGTTTGCAATTATGTCCTCCCCATCCAACCCATAGGTAGAAGTCCTATTTCAATGCCTCCTGGTATGACTGTATCTGAAGATGGGTCTTGAAAGGTCATTACATTAATAGAAGGCACTGTTCCTGAAATTAACAAGATCCAGCATGAAAGGTGGGCTTAGAAGAGGATTTTGGGACACAATGAACACAGAGGAAATTACAAGAAGATGATTATCTACAGGTCAGGAGAGAGACACCTCAGAGAAAACTTACCCACCTCAAACCTTGATCTCAGACTTCAGCCTTCCAGAACTGTAAGACAAGGTGTTGTTCAGTCTCCCCAGTCTCTGGTACTTTGTTATAGCAACCTAAGCTCATGGTGCACAGGGTAAGATTTACTGCACAGGAGGAAGAGAGAAGACGAGTAGGGACTCCCCCCACCAATTGATTCCATGGCTCACAACCCACTGTGCCCAGCATGCCCTGTGGCCTGCAGCTGCCTGTGGTCAGCACAGGACATCCGTGTTCAGTACAGGAGAGCTGCAGGGCCTCAGGGCAGGGGAGCTGACAGCAGGCTGCAGCAAACTTGTTTTGATTTTCGGCGGCTCTGCTGAGAGGCAGCAAACTCCGCCAACTCGTCTAACATGATTCCGCGAGAAATGTTGATTCTAAATTACAAGGACTTAATTTTCCAACCACAGCTAGCAGTAAATGACTCTCTGAAATGACAGATGGAAAGTTCAGTTAATATGTTTATCTTCTGACTCTAAGTAGTCCGGCCTCCCCCAGCATGGCTTAGGTCAGCCGGCAGGGAGCGGGAGGGCAATGTCCACCACTTCCAAGCACAGACCCACCCCTGGGACTGAGAGCCCCACCCCCAGCCCCTGGACATGGGTCACTGCTGTGTGCAGGACGGAGAGCTGCCAACAGTCTCTGGCTCTGAGTCCTTCTGCACAGCCACCTTGGCCACGTCCAAAAAGTCAAGCAAACTATCCCAAGGTGACAATGAACTGGGTTTGTCCTTAGGGTGGCAAATCACATGATGTCTATGACTGGGCTTTTTACAGAATTTAGGTAATTCTAAACCTTGCCCATTTCTTAGGAGCATTCCAGGAATATAACACTAACTAAAACAGCCAAAATATACTTAGTATTTTTTTATCAGCCTGGCAATGCAAAATTATAGAATGCAAAGGTTATTGTGCCCATTTGGTTGGTAAGGAATCTGAAGCATGATGCAGTTAAACATGTTGCTTATTGTCACCAATAATTATAGTAAAGCTGTAATTTAAAATGGGTGTACTGGTTTCAGTAGTTATATTCTTCAGCATGTCTATGTTATATCTAAGATATGCTTTTTCCCTTTTCCTCTTTTGGTTTTGGGACATTGCCTGGTGGTCTGTGCTCTGTGCTCAAATCCTTGCTCTGTACTCAGGAATAATTTCTGATGGAGCCATATGTGGTGCTAGGGATCAAGCCAGGGTCAGTCACATTCAAGGCAAGAGCCTTACCTGCTGTATTGTGTGCTTGGCCCCACAAAGGAGATTTTTGAGATCTTAGTTGCTGTTTGTTAAGACTCTTAAACCTGGCTATAGGTCCCCTGCTTCACAGGCTCTAATTGTGGTGCCTATGACCAACCTAAAAATGGTTCTCACTGAACTCATTGACCCCTGAAGGAAAGCACACCCTATATTTTCCTTTATCCTTCTCATCCTATGTTTGTTTGACATTCATCCAAGTTGCCCAGTCTGGTTGCTCTACTGACTGGTTTAATCTTTGCTTAGCCTTATTAAATAAGAGAGGCAGTTACTGGCAAAAGAAACTTATGCCACCAGGAGGATTTGGGGGATTGCCTACTTTAGGAATAAGACAAACAAAATATCTTGCTTATAGTACTTGAAGAGTGGGTACCAATTCTGTCAGAGCCCAACCCAACGTTGCACCCTTACTACAAAGTTGGGTAGTAAGTATCTGGGATAAGGTTAAGAAAGTTTTCCTTAGGTAAGGAAGGATTAATATTAATCCTAACAAGAGAAATCTGAGCAAGTTAAAGGATAAATGTACCCAGTTTGTGAATGTGAGGGACATGAAACAGTGGTGTTTCAGAGAATGACAGCAAGACATGTAATACTGACAATCAAACAGAGAAAGCTGGAGTGGGGCCAGATGTCTGATCACATCACCTTCTGCAAATGTAATAAGTCTCAGTTTAGAGAATTAGGCTTCATTCTTTGAGGATTTCATGTGTATACATAAAACATAAATAACACATTTGCCATTTTAAGCATTTTGAGTGTATTGAGCATCTTCCTGTTACTTTTCAACTACCGCTTCTACCCAGTTCCCGCCAATGTAGTTCTCCTTTCTGTTTCTATAGTCTTGACTAGTCTAGGTAAGGAGATTCAATCTCTGCCTAGGAAGTGCTTCAGGATGATGGGTTGCCTTGACCTGTTGCTATGACTATAGATTAGAAAGTGTGCAGGAAAGAGATTTTTTTTTCACTAGCAGTATGGCTGTAAGAATCCAAGAAAAAGACATGGTTGATTAAATGAGTTAGTGCCAGAAGATGCCCAGCCTGGAGGTTAGAAGATTTGGGTTAGAATTTCAGCTCACACACTCAGAGCTTTGTGTCCTCAGAAGAGTTCTCAGCTCTTATAGGCTTGTCACCCATGTATAAAAACAGAAATGGCAATACTTTAAGAGTAGACTTTGAGTAATATGAATGACAAAAGCAGTCATTGTTGCCTGTCTAGTACCAGTCATGCATCCCTTATCTCTGTCAGATCAGTCTTAGAGTAAATGGATCCAGGTAGGGAATTTAAGACTTATTTAAATCTGGGGCTGATAGCCCAGATTGCAGAAGCAGAGTTTAAATCCAAAGTCCATGACAAAAGAGTAGCTCATAAATTTGAGGTTAGTTACAGTCCTATAAATCTCCCATGATGCTGGATTCTCACTTGAATTCACATATCAGCTGCTCAGGAAGATGACATTTCATTTTTTTTTTTTTTGCTTTTTGGGTCACACCCCGCGATGCTCAGGGGTTACTCCTGGCTCTGCACTCAAGAATTACTCCTGGCGGTGCTCAGGGACTATATGGGATGCGGGGATGGGCCGGCCGCAGGCAAGGCAACGTCCTACCCGCTGGGCTATCAGTCCGGCCCATTTCATATTTTTCTTTTGCCTTTTTCAAAAATGGAATAATCATGAATTATAAAGTTACAAAGAGATTTATAATTGAGTTTCAGGTGTACATTGTTCCAACACTAATCCCTTCACCAGTATCCACTACTTTCTACTAGTGTCCCTAGTTTCCCTCCTACCACTAGCCTGCTTCTGTGGCAGATGCTATCCCCTCCCCCATTGTCTTAGCATTCACTTTCCTAACTTATCCTTCCTACCCCTTGCCCGAGTGGCAAGTTTCCTGTTGAAGGCCAGTTCCTCTCTCTTTCAATCTCCATTGACCATCTGATATTTACCTATGAATGTTCCTTAAATACCACATCTGAGAGATCATTGTGAGACTGTTCCTCTCACTATAACTGATTTCACTCCAACACAGTACTCTCCAGTTCAGATGACATTTTCAATTCTTAGAGTTTCCCTAGAACTCAAAGCAATGTCGCCATGAGACAGATCTGTTCCAGTGTGTTATATAGATATCAACCCTATAGGCTTCTCCTTTGTAGACAGTGGACCCTTCTGACAGAAGGACCCTAGGTCCCATCAGCTGTCAATTCATCAACTTTGCCAGGGTCTTTGCCTGAGGGCTGGCAGAAGAAGCTACAAGACTCACAGTAAAGTCATAGTGGTAGGAGATCAGCATCTTATGATGGTGACTTCATTTTAACTCCTATATCCATCTCTCCATGTCACCTGGGTTTTCTTGTAAGATGGCAGCTCAGGATAGTAAGCCTTCTTACATGCAGCTCAGGCTTCTAGAACCAGTGTTTCAGTGCATAAAGAAGCTGATCCAATATGCTAGATAAGATATGGAAAAATCAGAAATACTCATATACGGATAAATTAATCAGGAATTTGTGGACTATACACACATTTTAATATTGTGCAGCTCTAAGGAAAGAATTATGCAATTTGTCATGAACTAGAGGCTATTATGTGGAGTGAAGTCAGTCAAAATGAAAGGAATAGGTACAGAACAATCTGCTTCATCCATGGGACTTGAAGATACACAGTCATATAGCAACAAAGAGCCAAAGACAGAATTGTAGAGTTGATCTACAAAACTGAATTTGTTCCAGTGGGGTGATTGAAGGGGGAAAGGGGTACTTGGAAACCTTGGGGGAGGGAGGTTAGTATTGTGGTTATGGTTGTGGTGTTGGAATGAGTACACCTGGAACCATCATAAAAGTATTGCAAACCACAGTACCTTGATCAATAAAGATAAAAACGTTTTATAAAGAAAGGAGGCTAAATTGCTCCACATCCCCTAATTTTTTTCTACCTTTTCCCCCATAAGTACACCAGATTCAAGTGAGGAGACATGGACACTAACTTCCATGGGAAGATGATAAAAATCAGAGTGTAGAAGATCATTAAAATGATCTTATTCACCCTTTTTTTTGGAAAATACTATCTGTCATACAATGGGCCTTAGAGAAATGAAAATGCATGCATACATATGCCTATACATGTGTATGTATATTTGAGTATTATACACAAACTCCATTGAAGTTCTCTTTCTTTCCACAGGACCTCCAATCACCAACACACAATCCCATCTTCAGAATCAGGTTTCCAGCAAAGGAAAGAATGCAAGTACTCAGTGGCTTATGTAGTTGGGATCATGCATGGTTCCAGAAATATGCTCAAGCAAAATTTCATGCAAGCATATATTATTGTGTGTTCTAAAAACATAACATCTGAGACAGATCCTGTGACAAGGAAATGGTTTCTTCCATCTTTCCTATAGAGAAAGCCAGATTCTTTCTATATGTAAATTTAAAAATGAAAAGAACATTAGGTTCTCATCTCCATCAACAAATTCCTTCTAGCCAGGAACTCCCATGTTCTATTTGCTCATTTCTATAGGAATTTGGACTACCCAAGAGAGAGACTATTTTTCAACTCAGCATCTCCATTCATTGCGCTTGGAATGAACGCTTGTATTTAAAAAAAGAAATGGGTTTGGTTTTTGAGGAGAGAGAGTATAATATTTATTAGAGGAGGGGGGAGGAAAGGAAGGGAAATAGGGGCAGAGGGTGGGGCAGGGCAAGTCATTTCCTTAAGATCATCTCATGTGAAGATGAGGTCATTTATCTGAGAAAAATGGGAATGTTGGTTTAAATGTGTCATTGTTTATCAAACAATTTAAAAGACAGAAAATTCTGTGCTCCTATCTCTTTAATTAAAGATGAAACTAGGAGGCTAGGGGAGTCAAGGTTAGTTGCACACAGGCTGCACTGACCCTAAGTCTAAACAGTGGGAAAAATAGAGTAAGCACCAAAAAAAAAAAAAAGCTTTTGAATATTTTTCCTTTAAATATAAATAATATCTTTGGCCAGCACAGAGTTGAAGACAGGCTAAAACTGCCTGTGCTGCTTTTTAGAAAATAAAAATCCTGCTCAAGACACAGGGCAGACTCACCACCAATTTAGGGCTTATTTCAGAGTCCTATGACTTATTTGAATCTTTCATGCTATTTAAACTGGTATGGTCCTTTGGGTTACATCTGGAGGGAAAGTGTATTGACAAATGCCAAGAATAACTTTTAAATATCACTACTCTAAAAATAAATAATGGGGGCAAGGAGTTGCTCTTCAGAAATAATGGAAAGATCAAAACATCTTAAGGCAACCTAAATTTTAGTCCATCCCTGTGATGCCAGTGTTACATGATAAAGAAATGTGCTTTATAGATTTCCTCCATGGCACCATTATTGTCAGCAAAGCAACAGAGTGTTTCTCATTTATGAAAGGCCTATTAATCAGGAGGTCTTGTCAAAGGTGGAAATTATCACAAATGTGGGAGTCAGAGGGTAGGTAAGACAGAAAATGGAACAGTATGCTAACAATTGTCGAGGGTACTAATGCCAACCTAGAACTGAGCATTAAATAGAGGCAAAAGGACACACATGACAACCCTTTAATGTATGTTCTGTAATCCATAGTCTGGAAGGGAAGGAAAAGAGAAAGAGAGAGAAAGGGAAAGAAATAAAGAACCTGCCATGGAGGAGGGCTGGGGAGGGGAGGGAACCAGGGACGTTGGTGGTGGGATATGGGCACTGGTGGAGGGATGGGTGCTGGAACACTGTATGACCAAAACCCAAATATGAACTTTTTAATTGTATATCTTTGTAATTGTAAAAAATAAAATATTAAAAAAGAACTATAGTACAGCTATATATAATAAAACAATTAATTGATTGATTAATTAATTAAGAAATAAATAAATTTTAAAAAATTGGGCAGGTTTTGTAGTGCTATTTTTTTTTTACTTTCTTAAGGGAGAATACCACCATTTAGCTTGACCAACGGAGCCCAAAGAGTGAGTCTCTTGAGAAACCTGGTCTCCAGAGCAACCTGGCATCCAGGAGTTGAAACTATCTGGGCATTCAGCATGGTCTACTCTCAGTACGCATTTTTCTAGCAGTCTTGGTAAATATTCTGCTGTACTTGAATAATTGTGGATATAGGGATCTCACTGCCTTCTAAAAACTATTCCATGAAGAGTCTTTCTGGGCTCTTCCTTAAAACTAAGAGTATAAACTTCCTCCAATCAGATATGGGACAAAATGAAAGTAAGCAGTAAGTTTCAAGATGAGATTGCTCTCACTTGTACTCATTGGACCTAATATATTCCTGGAACCTGTATAGAAGAAGTTCAAGGAAACAAAAGCAGGAGGATGTGTGTTGCCAGTGAGTGATTCTTGATGGTCGAAGTGATGGAGAAAAAGTTCTTGAGAACAGTAGATGGGGATAGTCTACACCCAGATGCAGACAATACGTGAGGTTTAGAACAAGGCAGCTGGCTGCATGCTTATTCTTATTGTAATTCTGAAGAATTGTGTTTCTGGAGTGTGAATCCCACAAGACAGGCAAAGGTTTTCCTATACTCCACTACTCTAAGGAAGAGCAATGAAAAGAGATAGGAGTGGAATTTTATTCCTTTTTATCTTTGGCATACTTTCAATATTCCAGATCATACAGGGCTTTGGAGACCTCTGTGAGGATATTGTTCTTATTTAATAAAATTGAGGCCACAGCAGAGTCTTGGCAGAAGAGCTATATAACATTGTGAGACAATTACTCCATGTGTTACTAAATATTCAAAAACAGGCCTCAACTGTAGAACATTGAGAATCACATCTTTATTCATCCATGTATAGATTTAGCCATTCAACAAAAATGCATGGAAGTGCTGCTATGTTTCAGGTATGATTTGACTTCAGGGTTGAGGACAGGGCAGGAACAATGAGACATGCCCTCATCACAAGGCTCTGAAACTACACTGGGGAAGACAGCAATGAAAAACTAGAAATCTGTTTGTAAGAGCAAATGAACAGGCTGAGGGTAGGAGAGATGGGAGAAGGTTTAGTGAAGATAGTCAGTTATGAGATTGGGAGAAGAGCACTTCAGTTATTCCTGAGAGTAGTTCCTTTCAGAGATCTGAAGTGCAGAAATCATGGTAGCAACTGCCTGACTGACAATTACTAACACCAGTGGAACCTGTTTGGAGAAGAGAAATGAAAGTAGTAATGAACTAGAAGGTCAGAGAGGCAGGGAAGGGATGTGATGGCCTTTGTACAGAAACTATGATTTTGTGGGATGGAGACTATTTGAGCATCTTGGCAGAAGAGTTATATTCACTCTATTTCATGCAAAAGAACCTTAGGGAGCAAAGAGAAAACAGGACTATATTATAATACTCCAAACAGGATATGGTGGCTTAGATAGGGCCATATTTAGGAGCAAGCGATCATAACAGGGAAATAGAGCCAGTAGAGCATATTGCCACATGAATGAAATCAGACTTCTTTTAAAGAGGAAAGAGGGTAGGGATACTGGGTGGACTGCACCTGTTGTGGGTCCTCAGTCCAGTGTTGGTTCTTCAATAGTGTTTTATTCCCAAAGCAATCAGGACTCTTCTCAAATTTATGAATATGAATGATACTATTATGTCAACAAATAATATTAATTCAAATTGGTGTCAAGTTACTATTGAGATTACAAAGGAATTGTTTGGGGGTTCCCAAGCAATACTCAGGAAACTTGGAGCTTATTCCCCAAAGATTCTAGGGTTGGGTTGACTTGGGGGTGGCTCAATGCTCAGAACTAAGGATACAGTGATGCTCAGGTCTTGCAATCTGGGACCTGGGGCATCCAGCAATGCTTGGATAACCAATAATATGATGCCAGGGATCAACTGAGGTTGTCCACATTTAAGTCACAGCCTTAAACCCTATACCACCTCTCTGGCCTGACGGAGTCACTTTAAAGAAATTGCATCTACTAAATTGAGTATACAAAAATAAAATGATAATCATGGTTACATGAAATAAATTTATTCTGGGTGAAACACAACGGATTAATAACAATACTCAAAAAGGAAAGTTAATAAGATATATCAAAATTACTGTGCTATTTTTTAAGATTTATTTAGTTTTATTGATTTAATGAGTAGAAGAATAATTTGTATTCATTTTCCTATGAAGTTTTTCTATACTTTTTTAAAAAAGTATAGAATTATACTTCTCAATATCTATTAGATAATAAAATGAACAATAAATAAACTGAAATGATCTTTCAAATATGAGTGTTAGATCATGTAATAAGCAGGTGGAAGGAAAGCCAAGCAATTAATTGCTCTTATAATTCTACATAGCAGCCAATTAGAATCAAAGAGTGTTCCAAGATGGCTCATTAGCCAAATGTTGTATGCACTCCATCTTTCATCTCCTAGTAGACGGAACCTCAAGATGACCCATCTATTTATAATACAATATTGATAAGGAATGCATATGATTTCAATTAATACTCATAGACGAGGCCAATTCATCATTATGACAGGACAATCATTTAGGTATTGCCTGCCACAGGGAATAGTCAGAAATATCTCATTTCTGGGAAAGACACCAATTTTTACAAAATTAAATCTTTGATTTTAAATTTTGTAAGGCAGGGGCTTAAAAGTACAGATAAAGTAAATATTACTTCATTATCAAAAAGGAATGCAGTGATATGGTTTGGATCACTTTATGCTATACAGACTTCCTAGTTCAGAATTTATAAGTTTTCTTCTTAAATGGTTTGCATGAATTCAGTTGGGGATCTGCTAGGATAATAGATATGATGGAATTACTAAAGTCTATGTGAGTGTAAGAAAACCTCTAAATACTGGGAATATTATAAAAGCTTAAAATCTATTTAAATTATGAGAATACATAATTGTTTTACCATATATTAATCTTTATATTTTACATTTGTGTCTTAAAATGACTACTAGTCAGCAAAGTATAGGTTATGTTATGATTAAAAATAATCTAAAAATCTTAATTGATGATGCAAAAACATTCATTTCTTACATAGCCTATATTCATCTTATTTAGTGAAGGAGTGT
>JAJIBD010035767.1:0-25637 GCA_021461705.1 Cryptotis parvus
TGGAAAGGTGGAAAACAACAGATCATGCTTCCAAACACCAGCCAAGTAATAGCATAAGAGAGCAATCTATGGAATGGTGCACTTAGTTCGATTACTCAATGTGCTCTAGTCACTCCAGGATACAAATATTTTCTAGATTATTTGTGTACTCATTTATTAAATCCTTGTCATCTCAGAAGGAACACTGCTTGAATCACTGAGGGAGGAGCCAGTAGAACTTGTTTGCAGACATGGATTTTAACTTTAACCCAAACCACTCAGACTGTCCATCCACATGGCCTACAATTTACACTCAACCTTCTGATCACATTCTTACTAGCCACTCATATTTCTTTATTTATTAATTTTTTTCTCCCTAACATGTCCCCTTGGGAGGAAATGTGGAAATTCAAGGCAAGTTAGCCAAGGATCTTCTGCCTAGAGACATTCACTAATGCTTCAAGCGCTCAAAGATCTGTAACTTCCAAATAGATCATGCCAAGCCTTTCCCCTTACTTTCAGAGGCACACAGTGCAGTTTAAAGAAAATCTGCTCCATGTGTTTCTGATCCAACTCTGTGCAGCTCATCCAAATGTTGAATTTTAAGTGTGTAGTATGCATGATGCCTTTGGAATCAACTTTACAAGCCTTCACGCCTCATTTCTATTAGAGAGAGTAGGTTTGTGCCAAGAGTAAATGATTGGCATCTCCAGTGGTCGACATTGGGCCTGTAATATTGAAGTTATAAAGCTTATGTGGATGTTAGCTTCAGAGAGAGTGCTCTCATCATTGCCTAGATTTTGAGCTTCAGAGAGAAGCTTTTTGTTGGAATGGTTCAGTCTGTCCATCTTCAGCCTCTGCATGTTTCATGTCATTCACTGCATCCCCTTTGGAGCTCAGCAATGTAAAGACATAATATAACACTGCCAAAGGCTCTCATCAGTCATGGTTAGCCTTTCCGGGTGGTTATGGAATGAAGTATTGGCAGAAGTGATGACGTTTCTTTCTAGTTTTGAGTTATTAAGAAGAGGGGCCAGGGTCCCTAAATTTAACAGTTGCATCAGCCCCCAAACTGTCAACACTTAATATCCACAACTGATGAGTCAGGGCAGAGAACAGGATCTGAATTCAGCTCCTTCCCTATTTGTATTAGCAGCCAGAAAAGAGAATGGCATGGTACCTGCTCTTTCAGGAAAGCAGTGCACTAAAAAAGAAATGGGAGGAGGTAATGAGAGCCCAGTTGGCACACCCTTTGCGAGGAGAATAATTCCTGAAAAGCATGCAATGTGCTTCTCAGTTTCTTTCAGATCTTTCACCTTATATAATTGACATTGGTGCTTAGTGGAGAAGAAATACTTACATGTACAAGCCAAAATGCATGGTGCTAGGAACCACTTTCACTTCCACTCAGGCCACGGGGCCTGGAAAATATGCCAAGGTTGCTGTACATAGCTCTGTATGGAGCTTTGGAAACAGAATCTAGGCTTAAACATCTTTAATCTACCACCTACTAACATGTCACCTTGAGCGAAACCTCATTTTCTTCTTCTGTACAGTGGGTACAACAATAATAACTACTATGGTGACTTGGAGAAAATACATAATGAAATATTTCAAGTTGCTCAGCTTACATTTATGATATATATAAAGGTAGCAACAGAATCACAACTGGCTGATAGGTAGGAGTCGTAACCCTGATAACTGGTTGCCTGATATCTCAAAGGGTTCTATTCTTCAAGGTCAAGTGTCTTAAGGGTTTCTACCCTATTCAATCTTAGCATATCTGAGTGGAGTCATGTGAGAGGTTTTGTATGATCCACCTAGCAGGATCATGCATATCATGAAAAGAACATGAACATGTTGTCAAGGCTGAATTCTCAGCTTTATTTCATGCCTCAGGGAAGTGGCATAAATTTCTGGGCCTCATCTGATTTTTTCTAGATAAAAATACAGAGATGGGCAGGAAATCATAGTGCTGAAGCCCTTGGGATTACATGATAAAATGGTATGGAAATGTAAAAATGCTAACAAGTTCCAGAAGGCCCAGGCCTGGAGAGGAGTGAGCAGACGAGATGGGGTGACTAAGAGTCCATGTCACCCTAGTCGCTCCTCATAGTCAACAGATGCCTTCACCAGTATAAATGCAATCTATAAACAGTTGGTCCCCATAACTACATTTTGCATTATTTTGAAAATTCCTTGAGTCAAGGATGGAAATCCTCTCTGGTTGCCAATAGTTCAGAGAAGTTGGGAACACACGAGGAGGAGTCATTTATCAGCATATGCACGTCTCTCAGTCACACCTAGTCCTGGGCAAGTCGTTTTCTTCATTAAGAACTTGGTTTCCTGTCTGCAACACAGAGTGCCAGCAAAGACTAAAGGAGCACACTCTCCAGGCCCCTGGCACACGGCAGGCTCTCAGTGGTGGTTTTTGTCTTTTTTCTTCTTGCACAAGCTACAAAATAATAATTATCATGCTGTCCCAATTTTTTCTATTCATTAGAGCCAGCTTTTCTTAATATTAGTGGTCAACAACTACAAAGAAATGGATGGGTGTAGATGAGGTCAGCTGAGGAAGGTTTCCAGAAACAGTCCAAGATCTTGCTGCAATTGGATTGCTCTGTTAGTACAAAATAGAAGTGCACATGAATAGAAAGGCGATTCTGTCTCACTTAGGCAGAGGGCTTACAGGAGGAAAGCCCTCTTCACAGGCCCTGCCCACAATTGATTCCAGGAAGGCTGCTCTCCAATCTCACAGGAGTGTTTGATCCTGGAGGTCCCATGAGTCCTTAACAGAGCCCCTTTCACTGCTGACACCAAAGAGTTACAGAACATTTCACTATTGCATGCACTGGCTGTACCAAAATCAGATTTACAAAGAGTTGTTTTCTTAAGAACAGATATGTTAAATTCCATTTCCTTCTCTCTTTCATTCCCAACCCCCATATCCTTGTGATTTAATCAGAAAGCTCTGGGGCCAATTTTGTCTCTGATGCTGTGAATCAAGATCAAGAAATATCTGTGCTGGAACATGACTTGTCCCACCGCTCACTGTGTTTCGGAATAAATAAAAGCCCTAGTAGTGTGCAGCTTTGCAGTCCTGGTGTGTGTCTTTTTTCACACATGTCTGTGTAGTGAGTAGACCCATCAAGCTCTAGGCACCCAGAGAGGGAATGGAAATGGTGAGGTAGGGACAAGATGCACCTACAAGACACCCTCCCAGGTGCGTTCCCAATCATGGAGTTGGAGAAAGTCAGGGAAAGGGTTCCATAAGCCTGGGTTAAATATGTGTGTCATGTGTTCCACCTGATATGGGGTGGTTTACTTGAGCCTGGGGTTTCCAGGTTAAATATGTATGTCGTGTTCCACTTGATTTGGAGTGGTTTATGAGATATTCCAGGCACTGCAATGCAATGAGTGTAAGCACTGAAACAAGCCCTTGAAAGAGCACAGAAGATCTGCATACACCCTTCAGTTCCTACCTCTTGTTCATTCAGAATAGTAGGGTGCTTATTCCCACTGTCCCATCCAATTACTTTGTGACAGTTATCTTTAACCCTTTGTTGATTTTTTGATGAGACCATCTGGTTATGACATTGAGACAATCTCATCCCTTAGTTATTCTATCCTTGTAGACACTTTCTCCTCCCTGTGCTTCCATAGAACCACCGAGGCACATTGTGCTCTTCCTTTCTTCACCATCCTGCCTTGATGTCGCCTCATCCATCCACTTGTTGAGCCATCAGGGATCAGGAATCTCTACACTCTCAGTAATCTCTTCAGAGTTTCAAACACCAAATCTGAATTTAACACCCTGATACTGACCTTTTCATCCAGCCTCAGTCAAACTTCACACCTACTAACTCAAATCACCTCTCAAGTTTCTATTTAGAATCTCAGAATCTCAGACTTAAAGTATCTAAAGCATGACTTTTATCTATTATTCTTTCCAAGGCACAAAGTATACACCCACTTAAATAGTAATCTCTCTCCTTTCCTTTGCTTTATTTTATTCTTTTAGTTATATGTTTTCATTTATTTACATCTTCCTTATCTGTCTTCCCTACTAGATTGTAAGATCTTTAAGAGAAAAAAAAACCTTATCTTAAATTTATTGTTGATTCCTTAGTCCCAAGAATTACCCACTCTGGTACACACAATAAACATTTAATGACTGAATGAATAAAATAACACTGAACTTTATAATATAAATTCTGGTCTCTTCCCAGCTCTCTTTAGATTCATAAAAGCACGTCTGTAACATTACTCTCACACATGATAATTTTTTCTTCTTTAACAAAGAGAGAACAGTTTCAGTCTGAGAAACTTGGCAGAACAGTATCCTGCAAGAATTTAATAAACTTGTTTTATTTTCCTTGTCTTTTTAATATAGTTCCCTTCTATTTATGGAAAGTATTAAAGATACTATATTTATACTGGTGGTATAATGTTTCCTTTATGTTTTATTTATTTAGGCAACACAAGTGAATTTACTTAAAGAAAATATTAAAAATTTAAGAGATTGGACATTGGCACTGGCTAGAAAGCAAGAAGACTTTCACCACTTCTCCAACCACAGTGACATCAGGATCCAGGGCCAGAGGAAGAACTTAATGCAGGTAACTCCTCATTACAGAATCAGGGAAGGGCTGGGAAGGGACTGGTCCTCAGGGCAGGGTTTCCCTTCTGGCAGGTTCTAGAAAATGGTTGCCATTTCTTTCCCTGTGGGGACATATGGTACCCTGTCCTCCTATCAAAGTATTGAGGAGAAGAGTTTGCACCTGGCCATAGTCATATCACTTCTACAACCCTCTTGAGAAGACTCCAGGATAGGGAGAAGGAAGAGGGAAAAGACGAGTCAGCAGACAGAGAGATATCACAGTGGGTAGGGCACTTGCCATGCACATGGCCAACCTGGGTTTGATCTGCAGCACTCCATATGGTGCCCTGAGACTCACCAGGAACTATTCCTGAGCTCAGAGCCATGAGTACATCCTGAGTACCACCAGGTGTGAGCCAATAAGAGAGAAAGACTAAAAGAGAGACAGACAGAGAGAGAGAGAGAGAGAGAGAGGAGGCGGAAGAGAAAAAGGATCTTATTAAGCATTTAATGTTAGTAGCACCTTTCACAAATGTGAATTAAAAATCCATTCTAGGGCCGGAGCAATAGCCCAGCGGGTAGGGCGTTTACATTGCACGCGGCTGGCCTATGCCGCCCGGGTTCGATCCCGGCATCCCATATGGTGCCCCGAGCACGCCAGGAGTAATTCCTGAGTGCAGAGCCAGGAGTGACCCTGAGCATTGCCGGGTGTGACCCCCAAAAAAAGCAAAAAAAAATCCATTCTAAATGTTTAGTGTCACAACCTCAAAGGGGGCAATTATCTACTTGCTTTGCATTAACTCTGAAAACAAATCTTTGGCAATGAGGTCTGGTGCCATTGCTCCCCATTGGCACTCTGTGCAGATATTTTCCTGAGACTAGAAGCTCCATGAGCTAATGGGTCTTGGTCCTTCCTGTGTTTTCCTCAGTCCCTAACGAATGCTCAAGTATTGAAAGAACATTTGGGAGGGACTGGGGCAGTAGGGTGAGTGGGTGCAGAGGGAAGTGAGCCACACCATCATGCTGGGGCTTACTCTCAGCTCTGTGCTCAAGGATTGCACCTATTATCATGATTTTTCTTTCTTTTTTTTTGCTGAAAAAAGAAACAGAGACAAGTAGAAATTCATAGCTAAGCAGGTAGGGAGAGGACATAAATGTATCACTGTATCACTGTCTTCCCGTTCATCATCAATTAGCTCGAGCGGGGACCAGTAACACCTCCATATGACCTGTCTCATGCAAGTAGAGCCCAAGGACACCTCCTTGCTCCAGGAACATAAAGAGCCTCAAAGCATTCCCATCAGGTCATGGGAATGAGGTCTATAATTGTTACTGGTATCTGGCATATCAACACGGGTAGGTAGCTTGCCAGGCTCTGTGTGTGGGTATCATACTCTTGTAGTCATCTCAAAATCCAGCATTTATTGATGAACCGCAGGGCCGCTTGCAGCTGTGCAAGCCGGGATGTGATAGGCTGATCTGCTGGGTGGAGTTCTGATGAGGGGGAAGTCCAGATGTGGAAAATGGAGGTCCCTTATGGAGTGGGGGGTTGTCTGGCTTGTTGTGAGGCTCTGCTGGGGTGGCGGGCCAGGGCTAGAACCTGCCATCCCTCCCGGCACCTCATGAGAGGTTGGGCACAGTGAGAGCCAGTAGCAGCTCTGCCCCATGCATGTCTCTGGATCAGCATACCTGGGTCAGATTAAAAAAAGACTGCAGCAGGGTGGATCTCGATGAGCTGGGCTGTGATAGGCTGGTCTGCTGGGTGGAGTTCTGATGAGGAGGAAGTCCGGATGTGGAAAATGGAGGTCCTCATGGAGTGGGGGGTTGACTGGCTTGTTGTGAGGCTCTGCTGGGGTGGCGGGCCAGGGCTAGAACCTGCCATCCCTCCCGGGGCGCCTCATGAGTGAGCGGCTGGGCACAGTGACAGCCAATAGTAGCTCTGCCCCAGGTCTGTCTCTGGATTAGCATACCTGGCCAGATTCATAATACATAAATGTATGCAGTTTAGAAATTTTTATAAGATTCAAGTGTTGGTGTCAATGAATAGTTTATTGCTAGATCTGATATTGGTATACAATTGACAAGACCTAGTTAAGCTCAGAACTCATGCAGCCTGCATAAATTTTAGTCAAGCAGGGTGCCTTAAATACCTTAAGAATAGAAATTCTTGCCTGGGGTAGAGAGGTTTGGTTTGGGAATGAGAAGAAGAAAGCAGCTTTGAGTACTAATCACTCAGGTGCCTCTCAGGTCCCAGAACATAAGCAAGCCATATCGATTATGTCAAGCAGTGTCCTTCAACTTGACCCATTTCTGAACTTATTTCTTTCCTGTGACTCCCCTGTTCGACCAGTTGTGCCTCGTGTCTTATAACATAGTCCCCTGTTTTTGCAATTTTCACCTCTGGCCTTTGAAATATCTTGGGGGCCCACAGGTAGGGATGACATATGACTCCTGGTTGTGAACTTCTGAGGAAGGATCTAGAAAGGTATCAGTAAAAGTTAGGCCCAAGTACCTTGCTTATAGCCTAAGCAAAATATTTTATAAACATGTACACTAACAATCTTTCCAAGCTCCATCCTGTAAGACTCCAATAAAACAGAAACAACAGAGAGAAGGCATTGATAGGGCCAGAGGGGTTACTGACTATAAAGCTGAAGAGAACTGCTGGGGAATATTGTGACATGGGTTAGAATAAGAGTACAGAGATGAGGTTTTAGATGCCCAGTCCTTAACTGAGACTTTCCATGTTGACTTCATTTTGTGAGTCTTAACTGACATCACTGTATTCCTGAATGATGATAACTAACAAACCAGATGGTGGTCATGACCTGAAGACTACGTTTTTCATCATCAGTGAGAGAGTATGTTACTTTTTACAAGACTGACCATCCTGCAGCATAAGTGTAGATGAATGTTTCACTTTTTAAACGAATGTTTGAAAAAGGTAAGGTTTCCTGACATTCCTGCATAGGTATTCTACTTCTGGAAGCTAGCCAAAGAAAATAAAGTTGAACAGAAAACAAGCTTTATGCACAAAGATGTTTATTGCAGTAGTACTTATGCTAGTATAAAATTGCAAACAATTTAATTGTACCACCACAGGAAATGATGAGTAGGAAACTTCTTTCATAATCCACTCTTATTTATTCAGCTATTAAAAATGATGGTTACAAATTCTGTAAAAACTTGAAGAAATTTAGAAAATGAATGAAAAAGTGAGAAAAGAATTATTTTATAAAGTTTTTGCATCTGAGTGTAAGAAAAATAAAATTCCATGCCTTCTTAATTCTACTACGGTTTGAGCTTCTTTTTATGAGCCAGAAAACTCAACAATCCCAGAAAACCCTCCATCTAGATAGTTCTCAGTAGGGTAGATCAGCTGCCTAGTTCAGGCCACTGTGTAAGTTAGTTATGGAGGCAGTAGGGTTGGCTTTCTGTTCAAGGTGGCTCTGGCAGGTTGCATTAGTCAGTATGGGCTAGCATGTGCAGCAGTAAAAAGCAATTAAACCTCACTGGATTAAAACAACAAGTCAAATCCTTGCTTGGTTTACCTGTGATAACACACTAAAAAGGGACCATGCTCCTCACTTAGGACACTTGAAATAAGCTGTAGAGGGCAGGATTGTGTTGATTGTTCCACTATAATGAAGTGTTCTGTCACAGAGGTAACAAGTATCACTTTCACTCAGCCCATCATAAAGAACTTACTACATGACTATCTCATATAGGGAGGTCAACTGTCCCATCCTGTGAGGGGGAGTAGAGTCAGCTGCCTTTTGTACCACTGCTCACCATGAGATCATATTTGATGTGATATAAGAATGGTGTGAGACACAGATACACCCGGCAGAGCAGAAACCAACTTTCCCTGTTGAACACTCTGTATTCCATGGACCACGAGGGGCGACTACGACCTGAGTCCACCATCCCGGTAGAGCCTCAGAAGAACCCAAAGAAACCCCCCACACCTTGCTGGCAGTGACCTTCACCATCCACACTCCGCAGCTCGTAAGATCTCCACCAAAGAGATTAAACAAGTTTCCAGCCTGACTTGTCAGAAACCCAGCCCACAATGAACCACCTTGCCGAGACCCGCCCTTCAAGAGGAGAGTATTTCAAGCCCAGGAATGCTTGAGCCACAGACACAGATACAGCCCACAGAGCAGAAAACAAGCTTTCCCATTGCGGCGGTCGCAGTGCAGCTGCACAATTTACCTCCAAATTATCATGAATATTCTACCCACCCCTCTGAGAGAGCCACACAAGGTAATGAGAGTATAGCACCCGCACGGCAGAGCCTAGCAAGCTGTCCGATGTGTGTTCAATATGCCAAAACCAGTAAAAAAAAAGTTTATTTTCCTGACACTGAAAGAGCCCTTAATACTGCAGCAGTAAGAAAGGCAAACAAGCCAAGCCTGATAAAATTTCTCGGCCAACCTAGCCTACCAAAACGAAGGACTAAAAAAGACTGTCTGTAATTTTAATTCACGAATGCTGGCATTGGAAGCTTTTATTGAGGATCTGATGGTGCAAGCGCAAAAGATCAGGTACCGACATCATTGGTCTGACTAAGATAAGGGAGGCGCCAGTCACATCACGATGTATTTGACACCAAAGAAGAATTGTTCCTTGGAACATGTGGACGAAAAGAGGCATCGGGTGGCTTTGGTGTCCTTGTCAACATGAACATGGCCGTCAACATTGATTCATTTGAATGCCTAACAAACCGAATAGGATAATTACACTTGAAGAGATGTGGCCCACTGCCAGCAATTTCTATCTTCGTTGTCCACGCACCAACATCCACATACAAAGAAGATGAAATTGAGAAATTCTACATGGAATTGGAGGAGTTCTATAAAAAAAAATTACACCTTCTACAAGATCATAGTCGGTGATTTTAATGCCAAGATAGGGCCAAGAAGATAGGCTGAAGAACTCCACATCGGGACCCATGGCCTAGAATGGAACGAACAGGGTGAGAGACTATCTGAGTTCATCATGTCCACCAAGACCATTCATGGGAACTCACAGTTCCAGAAGGCTGAAGCGAAACGTTGGACATGGGAATCTACTGGTGGACAGTTCCACAATGAAATTGACCACATCATCTTCAATCGACGGTTTTGTCTAACCCATGTTGCTGTCGTCCCCCAAATTCCAAACAGGATTGGACCACCATCTCCATGCAAAATTCTACTTCATGCAATGGGGAGAAAAGGCTGCAAAAGTTTAAGAAGAGAACTCCCAGAACAACCACCAACTGGGAACTCTTTGACACCATTGCAGCAACATGGGAAGATACCATCATCGATGAAGAATACAACCAACTGGTTCAGCACCTCCATGATTGTGCGAAGAATGCCTAGAGAGAGAAAGACACAAAAGGATGCCTGTCTTCAGAAACTCTCGAGCTCATTCACCAACATGGCAAGGCACGAGCCTCAGGTAACCAAATGCTAATGTCCAAGCTTGCAAAGCGGTGCAAAGGAGCGATAAAGGAAGATCTCAAAGACAGAAGAGCAGAAATACTGGAAGATGCAGCAGAAGCTGGGAAAAGCATTTGCACTGCCGGCCTGTCCTTCTCCAACTATAAGACCAAGATGAATGCCCTCTGATGCACTGATGGATCTATCACATCTTCCAGAAAGGCAATGGAGAAGACTATCCATGACTTCTACTCAGATCTCTTTGATAACCACATCCATCTGCCCCCATACTAAATTCCACAGGATGGGTATGTCATTCCCAACATTCTCCCTTCTGAAATCCGACATGTCATTTTGTTGGCAAAAAGGGAACAACACCAGGCCCAGACAAAGTCAGACCCGGACACCTGAAGAATCTGCCGTTGGTACTCATCAATACACTAGCTCGGCTCTTCACATGCTACCTGCCCAAATGCAAGGTGCCCTCCCAATGGAAAACCAGCAGGACAGTTCTACTGTTCAAAAAGGGAGACATTCACGACATCGGGCAACTATTGCCCCATCTGCCTGTTGTCTGTCATCTACAAGCTGTTCTCTCGAGTCATCCTGAACAGGATTGGCAGAACACTAGATGAAGGACAACCAGGCGAGCAAGCTGGCTTCCGGAATGAATTCAGCACAATCGACCATATCCACACGGTAACCAAGCTCATTGAGGTTGTGGGGAGTACAAGATGCCACTCTGTCTCAGAGCAGCATTGATTTAAACACAGCCTTTGATTTTGTGGAGACTGAAGTGGTCACCGAAGCCCTTGCCAAACAAGGCTTTCAAACCCAATACGCCAAGATCCTCCGTGAGCTGTATTACGGATTCACGACCAGGATATCACCATTCTACAAAGAAGTGATCATTAATGTCAAAAGAGTGGTTTGGCAGGGCGATACCATTTCACCAAAACTCTTCAGCGCCACCCTCGAGAACATCATGCGACAATTAGAATTGGAAGGAATGGGAGTGAAGATAGATGGTCGGCAACTACACCACCTCACTTCGCTGATGACATCATTCTAATAACACCAAACATTAGCTAAGAGGCACAAATGCTAGCTGACTTTGACTGAGAATGTGGAAAGATAGTTCTACAGCGGAATCTAAAGAAAAACTATGTTCATTAAAATGAACTAGTTGGGCCCAGAGCGATAGCCCAGCGGGTAGGGCGTTTGCTTTGCACACGGCCGGCCTGTGCCAGCCTGGGTTCGATCCCCGGCATCCCATATGGTCCCCCGAGCACCGCCGGGAGTGATTCCTGAGTGCAGAGCCAGGAGTAACCCCTGAGCATTGCCGGGTGTGACCCAAAAAAGCAAAAAAAAAAAAAATGAATTAGTTCCAGAGGTCCCATTCACTCTCAATGGAACAGACATCTCTGAATGCAGCAGTTATGTGTACCTAGGTCGAGAAGTCAACATGATGAACAGCCTAAAACCTGAGCTGCGCAGGGAGGAAGAGAGTGGCATGGAATGCCTTCAAAGGCATCGAAGAAATAGCTAAAAGGACAAAGAACCTCTGACTCCTGGCACATCTCTTTGACTCCACCATTCTCCCTGCCTTAACATACGCCTCAGAGACCTGAGCCCTACAAAAGCAGGATAGAATGCTATTAGGGTCTCTCAGAGAGGAATCGGAAGAGCTATGCTTGGAATATCACGCCTCACTCAAGTTATAGAAGGAATCCGGAGTTCCGACCCTCTGTCACTGTTCCAGAATCAGGGATGCTGTCTCATTTGTCAAGGCATTGAAAATCAGATAGGCTGCACATTAATGCAATATGGAGATGACGGCTGGACTAGAGCCGTTACCAACTGGATCCCACAGGATGTCAAAAGATCATGTGGCCGCCCACCTACAAGATGATAAGACTTCCTTGTCAAGACTCTGAAGGAACGTTTTGAGGCTCTTTATATTCCTGAATCAACCAGATGCCATTGGGCTACATTGGCATGTGATAGGGTCAAGTGGAAATGTTACTGGCACCCGCTAGAGCAAATAGATGAATAATGGGATTCAAGTGATCAAGTGATAAGAATGGTGTCTGGGAAAACTCCAGGAGTGAGGTAAGTCTCTCTCTCTCTGTCTCTCTCTGTCTCTGTCTCTCTCTCTTTCTCTCTCTCCCTCCTCCTGCGTCTCTTTCACATGTAGGTGTGGTGATTCCTTGTTTGGGGATCATACTTTCTTGCACTGAGATGTCACTCGGCCTATGCATTTGCCAGGCTTTTATGAGCCTTACTTCCCAATGTGTGAGAGATTTCTTATAGAAAATGATGGGGAGAAGATGATTCATTGGTGTTTCCTGTGTAACAGATTACCACAAACTTTGTGGCTTCATATAGCAAAAAACATCTCATGATGTCGTTTATGTGTGATCAAGAGTTCCGTGAGGTACAAGGTCATGGGGGTCCCTACTCAAACACTCTCTGAAATGGCATATTGACTAGCTGTGCTCTTGTTTGGGGCACACTCTGCTTGGCAGAATGCAGAAGCCTATGGTTCTATGAGGTCACTATTTCCACCAGGATTGTGAAGCAAGTATGTCGGGCGCGCCGCTGTGGTCCCCGACAGTGCCGGGAAGCGAAGTTCCCTTCTACCTCCGAAGCCGGCGAGGAATGGATGAAAACTCAGGAATCTGATGCAGTTTTAAAAGGCTTTACTTATCACAGGTTCAGGCATACAAATCAGCAAAAGGAAAAGCCCGGTGCTTAGGATTCCAGGCTAGAACCCCAGCCACGTGTAGGCCAAGATGGCGACCACCACGTGTAAAGGCCTTGTAAAAAGGAGAAGACAAGGCTTCCAAGAAGGGTGAGCGCTCACAAAAGAGAGAGCCCAAAAAGAAGCGCACAAGAGAGGAAATAGGCTAGTTTATACCCCTGCAACTCAGACCTTCCTCCCACTGTTATGGAAAGCAGGGAGGGTCAAATGCCCTTAGGTAATCCCCCTCCCTGCACCTCACCTAGGCCCTTTTGTATGCCAATGTTTTGAGCCAAGATCTGCCTGGAATGCCTTCATAGGGTAGAGAAGGGGTTTCTGAGATGGCATGTCTCTGTACCAAAGACTAATACTAATGCCAGTTAAATATTTCTCCAAGCCTTCACAAGTCTCTTCTACTTTATTGTAGTTTTATATTTTAGTTGCCTTTGAGTATATCAGGGAGCTATGCTTGTTTGCTTGGAAGCAAACAGCATTTCTCTCTGGTCTAATTACTTAGGGGTCCTACATGGCCAGGCTAATATGCTGGTAAGATCTAGCTAGTCCAACGATGATTGTGGTAGCATGGGAGAATATTTATACCAGCTAGTACAGCATACATGGTCAGATAAACTGCCACATTTAGACTACCCCCTTATCTACGAAGTGATTTGCTGGAGGTAATTCAGAGCAGATGCAGCGGCCCTTAGGAGTCCTGCAACACAAGTATCACTCATTCCCAGCTCCTAGAGGGTCCACAATCCTTGACTTGTTCAGAGGCCATCTGAGAGAAATTCCTGTCTCCTCTATGGCTCACTTGAGCAAGTTTGGCCCATCTAGGACTATCTCCCTTTAGAAGAAATCTAAGTTAGCTTCTAGGACTGTAGTCATACCTGCACAGTATCTTTTTCTACATACCCCAGGAAAAAGAGGACATCATCTTCACAGGGCCTGCCCATCCTCCCAGAAGAAAGTGATAAAAGACATAGGCACCCAGCCTTAGGATTAATCTCAGGTCTTATACACCTCAGGGTCTGTTTTTCCACGATGCTCAGATTCAGGGTTCATGTAGAGGGAGCCTGTAAGAAAGACTCTCAAGCCTTCCTGAGGCTGTAGGGAGCCCCTGTCCACTCAGAGGGCTCTGCTCTGCAGTCCAGTCCTCCGGGGGAGGGAAGCCTTCTGCCTCCCTGGAGCTGAGGAAGGGAGGTGTCCGGAGACTTGCTTTGCAGCTGCAGAAACAGACCTTACTTCTCTGCGCAGCAGCTTAAGGAGTTAGCGAGAAGGGCCAGAGCAGCCCTGGGGGGAGGAAGAGCCAGCAGTGGAGCAGGCGGAGCCGGCGGCACCACACACAGAGCACTGGCAGACTCAGAGCCCTGGGGTAAGCCGCACTAATATTTGCTTCGCACCAGTCAGGGAAGCAGCAGGTGGTGTTGGTGGGCAAGTGATAGCAGATGTGGACTCTTGGCTGACAGTTGACAGTGTATAGGGTGTCAGAGGAAAACCCTCTTATAAAAACAGATTCAGCCTCTGTCCAGGAGCTCCATGAGGCCATAGCTCACAGATTTCAGCTTTCACTT
Source organism: Cryptotis parvus (assembly GCA_021461705.1). Taxonomy (NCBI): domain Eukaryota; kingdom Metazoa; phylum Chordata; class Mammalia; order Eulipotyphla; family Soricidae; genus Cryptotis; species Cryptotis parvus. The sequence goes on from JAJIBD010035767.1 coordinate 14,326, forward strand.
GTCTGAAAGTGGGTCCCAGGGAGTCAAATTGAGCCCCAAGACCTGTGAGGTTTTCATCTAAATGGTGAGGAGGCAGAGCTGAGAGTCTTGGATGATTTTGTCTGGTTGTTGGTCTGGGGAAAGTCATTGCACCTCTCAGCCTCGGTTTCAGCCTCCCTGTTAGGAGGATGTGGAATGGAATATAGTCTTTAGGGAAGACTTTGAAATACTTGATGGATAGTCTGTGCTCATGGCCTATTAGACTTTGCTGAGGGAAAGGTGACCCAAATGGATACTTTTTTTCCCTCCACCCAATGTGCTCCCCATGCAGACATGGCAGGCTTTACCAGACTGCATGAAGAAGGTCAAAGGTGACCCCACACCAGAAAACTCCATAGCAGAGCTAAAGCTAGAGTCTGAGCCACCTGTCGGGGTTGCAGTCAGTGACTCAGTTCCTCATCTTAGAATGTGCCATCAGAGGCTAGAACTGAACGTCCCTGATTTGGGACTTTTTTTTTTTTTGCTTTTTTGGGTCACACCAGGCAATGCTCAGGGGTTATTCCTGACTATTCGCTCAGGAATTATTCTTGGCGGTGCTTGGGGACCATATAGGATGCCGGGATCGAACCCAGGTCGGTCTCGTGCAAGGTAAATGCTTTACCCGCTGTGCCCCTCTGATTTGGGACTTTCTGCTATGATTTTTTCCACCTGGTTTTCATCCAAATGGTGCAACTCCCAGTATTTAGTAGGTTCCCTATGGTTATTTGTGAAATCAGGTTGGTCAGAACTTCTCAGGGAAAGACTATAGACTGGATTAATCTGTGCTTCTAGCAAGAACAGACTATATATAGGAAGAGTGTCACTCAACAACATCCCTAATCAAATCAGGGAGGCTATGTTTGACCCTCCCCAGGCTGCAGAATTTGCTGCCATGAGTACTCTTTTTTACTCACAGTTGGAAATAAAGTTCAGGCCAACACTCATTCTACCTGGAAGCCTCTGGAGCTCGGGAGGATCTGTTAAACCCTTGGGTCCTGGTGGCAGGGCACTGAGGTGGGCACAACTGTGCTCTGAAGTGTACTGGGGGATCTGGCTCCCCATCTGCTTTTTAGACAGTAGATGTTGGGGGCAACCTTCTGCCTTTCCACACATCTGGATTCCTCTTCTGCCACCTGGGACTTACAAACCAGTTTATTTTGGGTAGAGAGAGAATGTACCATTCTGGGGTTGATGGTTAATAGGGCATTAAGCAGTGTTATGTTTGCAATTATGTCCTCCCCATCCAACCCATAGGTAGAAGTCCTATTTCAATGCCTCCCTGGTATGACTGTATCTGAAGATGGGTCTTGAAAGGTCATTACATTAATAGAAGGCACTGTTCCTGAAATTAACAAGATCCAGCATGAAAGGTGGGCTTAGAAGAGGATTTTGGGACACAATGAACACAGGGGAAATTACAAGAAGATGATTATCTACAGGTCAGGAGAGAGAGACACCTCAGAGAAAACTTACCCACCTCAAACCTTGATCTCAGACTTCAGCCTTCCAGAACTGTAAGACAAGGTGTTGTTCAGTCTCCCCCAGTCTCTGGTACTTTGTTATAGCAACCTAAGCTCATGGTGCACAGGGGTAAGATTTACTGCACAGGAGGAAGAGAGAAGACGAGTAGGGACTCCCCACCAATTGATTCCATGGCTCACAACCCACTGTGCCCAGCATGCCCTGTGGCCTGCAGCTGCCTGTGGTCAGCACAGGACATCCGTGTTCAGTACAGGAGAGCTGCAGGGCCTCAGGCAGGGGAGCTGACAGCAGGCTGCAGCAAACTTGTTTTGATTTTCCGGCGGCTCTGCTGAGAGGCAGCAAACTCCGCCAACTCGTCTAACATGATTCCGCGAGAAATGTTGATTCTAAATTACAAGGACTTAATTTTTCCAACCACAGCTAGCAGTAAATGACTCTCTGAAATGACAGATGGAAAGTTCAGTTAATATGTTTATCTTCTGACTCTAAGTAGTCCGGCCTCCCCCCAGCATGGCTTAGGTCAGCCGGCAGGGAGCGGGAGGGCAATGTCCACCACTTCCAAGCACAGACCCACCCCTGGGACTGAGAGCCCCACCCCCAGCCCTGGACATGGGTCACTGCTGTGTGCAGGACGGAGAGCTGCCAACAGTCTCTGGCTCTGAGTCCTTCTGCACAGCCACCTTGGCCACGTCCAAAAAAGTCAAGCAAACTATCCCAAGGTGACAATGAACTGGGTTTGTCCTTAGGGTGGCAAATCACATGATGTCTATGACTGGGCTTTTTACAGAATTTAGGTAATTCTAAACCTTGCCCATTTCTTAGGAGCATTCCAGGAATATAACACTAACTAAAAACAGCCAAAATATACTTAGTATTTTTTTATCAGCCTGGCAATGCAAAATTATAGAATGCAAACGTTATTGTGCCCATTTGGTTGGTAAGGAATCTGAAGCATGATGCAGTTAAACATGTTGCTTATTGTCACCAATAATTATAGTAAAGCTGTAATTTAAAAATGGGTGTACTGGTTTCTCGTAGTTATATTCTTCAGCATGTCTATGTTATATCTAAGATATGCTTTTTTCCCTTTTCCTCTTTTGGTTTTGGGACATTGCCTGGTGGTCTGTGCTCTGTGCTCAAATCCTTGCTCTGTACTCAGGAATAATTTCTGATGGAGCCATATGTGGTGCTAGGGATCAAGCCAGGGTCAGTCACATTCAAGGCAAGAGCCTTACCTGCTGTATTGTGTGCTTGGCCCCACAAAGGAGATTTTTGAGATCTTAGTTTGCTGTTTGTTAAGACTCTTAAACCTGGCTATAGGTCCCCTGCTTCACAGGCTCTAATTGTGGTGCCTATGACCAACCTAAAAATGGTTCTCACTGAACTCATTGACCCCTGAAGGAAAGCACACCCTATATTTTCCTTCATCCTTCTCATCCTATGTTTGTTTGACATTCATCCAAGTTGCCCAAGTCTGGTTGCTCTACTGACTGGTTTAATCTTTTGCTTAGCCTTATTAAATAAGAGAGGCAGTTACTGGCAAAAGAAACTTATGCCACCAGGAGGATTTGGGGGATTGCCTACTTTAGGAATAAGACAAACACAATATCTTGCTTATAGTACTTGAAGAGTGGGTACCAATTCTGTCAGAGCCCAACCCAACGTTGCACCCTTACTACAAAGTTGGGTAGTAAGTATCTGGGATAAGGTTAAGAAAGTTTTCCTTAGGTAAGGAAGGATTAATATTAATCCTAACAAGAGCAAGTTAAAGGATAAATGTACGCAGTTTGTGAATGTGAGGGGACATGAAACAGTGGTGTTTCAGAGTATGACAGCAAGACATGTAATACTGACAATCAAACAGAGAAAGCTGGAGTGGGGCCAGATGTCTGATCACATCACCTTCTGCAAATGTAATAAGTCTCAGTTTAGAGAATTAGGCTTCATTCTTTGAGGATTTCATGTGTATACATAAAACATAAATAACACATTTGCCATTTTAAGCATTTTGAGTGTATTGAGCATCTTCCTGTTACTTTTCAACTACCCCTTCTACCCAGTTCCCGCCAATGTAGTTCTCCTTTCTGTTTCTATAGTCTTGACTAGTCTAGGTAAGGAGATTCAATCTCTGCCTAGGAAGTGCTTCAGGATGATGGGTTGCCTTGACCTGTTGCTATGACTATAGATTAGAAAGTGTGCAGGAAAGAGATTTTTTTCACTAGCAGTATGGCTGTAAGAATCCAAGAAAAAGACATGGTTGATGAAATGAGTTAGTGCCAGAAGATGCCCAGCCTGGAGGTTAGAAGATTTGGGTTAGAATTTCAGCTCACACACTCAGAGCTTTGTGTCCTCAGAAGAGTTCTCAGCTCTTATAGGCTTGTCACCCATGTATAAAACAGAAATGGCAATACTTTAAGAGTAGACTTTGAGTAATGTGAATGACAAAAGCAGTCATTGTTGCCTGTCTAGTACCAGTCATACATCCCTTATCTCTGTCAGATCAGTCTTAGAGTAAATGGATCCAGGTAGGGAATCTAAGACTTATTTAAATCTGGGGCTGATAGCCCAGATTGCAGAAGCAGAGTTTAAATCCAAAGTCCATGACAAAAAGAGTTGCTCATAAATTTGAGGTTAGTTACAGTCCTATAAATCTCCCCATGATGCTGGATTCTCACTTGAATTCACATATCAGCTGCTCAGGAAGATGACATTTCATTTTTTTTTTTTTTTTTTGCTTTTTGGGTCACACCCGGCGATGCTCAGGGGTTACTCCTGGCTCTGCACTCAAGAATTACTCCTGGCGGTGTTCAGGGGACCATATGGGATGCGGGGGATCGAACCCAGGCCGGCATGGGCGGCGGCCGCGTGCAAGGCAAATGCCCTACCCGCTGGGCTATCACTCCAGCCCATTTCATATTTTTCTTTTGCCTTTTTCAAAAATGGAATAATCATGAATTATAAAGTTACAAAGAGATTTATAATTGAGTTTCAGGTGTACATTGTTCCAACACTAATCCCTTCACCAGTATCCACTACTTTCTACTAGTGTCCCTAGTTTCCCTCCTACCACTAGCCTGCTTCTGTGGCAGATGCTATCCCTCCCCCCATTGTCTTAGCATTCACTTTCCTAACTTATCCTTCCTACCCTTGCCCGAGTGGCAAGTTTCCTGTTGAAGGCCAGTTCCTCTCTCTTTCAATCTCCATTGACCATCTGATATTTACCTATGAATGTTCCTTAAATACCACATCTGAGAGATCATTCTGAGACTGTTCCTCTCACTTTAACTGATTTCACTCAACACAGTACTCTCCAGTTCAGATGACATTTTCAATTCTTAGAGTTTCCCTAGAACTCAAAGCAATGTCGCCATGAGACAGATCTGTTCCAGTGTGTTATATAGACATCAACCCTATAGGCTTCTCCTTTGTAGACAGTGGACCCTTCTGACAGAAGGACCCTAGGTCCCATCAGCTGTCAATTCATCAACTTTGCCAGGGTCTTTGCCTGAGGCTGGCAGAAGAAGCTACAGGACTCACAGTAAAGTCATAGTGGTAGGAGATCAGCATCTTATGATGGTGACTTCACTCAACTCCTATATCCATCTCTCCATGTCACCTGGGTTTTCTTGTAAGATGGCAGCTCAGGGATAGTAAGCCTTCTTACATGCAGCTCAGGCTTCTAGAACCAGTGTTTCAGTGCATAAAGAAGCTGATCCAAAATGCTAGATAAGATATGGAAAAATCAGAAATACTCATATACGGATAAATTGATCAGGAATTTGTGGACTATACACACATTTTAATATTGTGCAGCTCTATGCTGGAACACTATGTGACCGAAACCCCCCAAGCGTGAACAACGTTGTAATTGTATATCTCACGGTGGTATAATAAAATGTTAAATAAAAAAAAAGAAAAAAAAAGAATTATGCAATTTGTCATGAAATGGGTGGAACTAGAGGCTATTATGTGGAGTGAAGTCAGTCAAAATGAAAGGAATAGGTACAGAAAAATCTGCCTCATCCATGGGACTTGAAGATACACAGTCATATAGCAACAAAGGGCCAAAGACAGAATTGTAGAGTTGATCTACAAAACTGAATTTGTTCCAGTGGGGTGATTGAAGGGGAAAGGGGTACTTGAAACCTTGGGGGAGGGAGGTTAGTATTGTGGTTATGGTTGTGGTGTTGGAATGAGTACACCTGGAACCATCATAAAAGTATTGCAAACCACAGTACCTTGATCAATAAAGATAAAACGTTTTATAAAGAAAGGAGGCTGAATTGCTCCCACATCCCCTAATTTTTTCTACCTTTTCCCCCCATAAGTACACCAGATTCAAGTGAGGAGACATGGACACTAACTTCCATGGGAAGATGATAAAATCAGAGTGTAGAAGATCATTAAAATGATCTTATTCACCCTTCTTTGGAAAATACCATCTGTCATACAATGGGCCTCAGAGAAATGAAAATGCATGCATACATATGCCTATACATGTGTATGTATATTTGAGTATTATACACAAACCCCATTGAAATTCTCTTTCTTTCCACAGGACCTCCAATCACCAACACACAATCCCATCTTCAGAATCAGGTTTCCAGCAAAGGAAAGAATGCAAGTACTCAGTGGCTTATGTAGTTGGGATCATGCATGGTTCCAGAAATATGCTCAAGCAAAATTTCATGCAAGCATATATTATTGTGTGTTCTAAAAAACATAACATCTGAGACAGATCCTGTGACAAGGAAATGGTTTCTTCCATCTTTCCTATAGAGAAAGCCAGAGTCTTTCTATATGTAAATTTAAAAATGAAAAGAACATTAGGTTCTCATCTCCATCAACAAATTCCTTCTAGCCAGGAACTCCCATGTTCTATTTGCTCATTTCTATAGGAATTTGGACTACCCGAGAGAGACTATTTTTCAACTCAGCATCTCCATTCATTGCGCTTGGAATGAACGTTGTATTTAAAAAAGAAATGGGGGCAGAGGGGCGGGGCAGGGCAAGTCATTTCCTTAAGATCATCTCATGTGAAGATGAGGTCATTTATCTGAGAAAAATGGGAATGTTGGTTAAAATGTGTCATTGTTTATCAAACAATTTAAAAGACATAGAAAATTCTGTGCTCCTATCTCTTTAATTAAAGATGAAACTAGGAGGCTAGGGAGTCAAGGTTAGTTGCACACAGGCTGCACTGACCTAAGTCTAAACAGTGGGAAAAATAGAGTAAGCACCAAAAAAAAAAAAGCTTTTGAATATTTTTCTTTAAATATAAATAATATCTTTGGCCAGCACAGAGTTGAAGACAGGCTAAAACTGCCTGTGCTGCTTTTAGAAAATAAAATCCTGCTCAAGACACAGGGCAGACTCACCACCAATTTAGGGCTATTTCAGAGTCCTATGACTTATTTGAATCTTTCATGCTATTTAAACTGGTATGGTCCTTTGGGTTAATCTGGAGGGAAAGTGTATTGACAAATGCCAAGAATAACTTTTTAAATATCACTACTCTAAAATAAATAATGGGGCAAGGAGTTGTTCTTCAGAAATAATGGAAAGATCAAAACATCTTAAGGCAACCTAAATTTTAGTCCATCCTGTGATGCCAGTGTTACATGATAAAGAAATGTGCTTTATAGATTTCCTCCATGGCACCATTATTGTCAGCAAAGCAACAGAGTGTTTCTCATTTATGAAAGGCCTATTAATCAGGAGGTCTTGTCAAAGGTGGAAATTATCACAAACGTGGGAGTCAGAGGGTAGGTAAGACAGAAAAATGGAACAGTATGCTAACAATTGTCGAGGGTACTAATGCCAACCTAGAACTGAGCATTAAATAGGAGGCAAAAGGGATACACATGACAACCCTTTAATGTATGTTCTGTAATCCATAGTCTGGAAGGGAAGGAAAAAGAGAAAGAGAGAGAAAGGGAAAGAAATAAAGAACCTGCCATGGAGGAGGGCTGGGGGAGGGGGAGGGAACCAGGGACGTTGGTGGTGGGAGATGGGCACTGGTGGAGGGATGGGTGCTGGAACACTGTATGACCAAAACCCAAATATGAACTTTTTAATTGTATATCTTTGTAATTGTAAAAATAAAATATTAAAAAAGAACTATAGTACAGCTATATATAATAAAACAATTAATTGATTGATTAATTAATTAAGAAATAAATAAATTTTAAAAATTGGGCAGGTTTTGTAGTGCTATTTTTTTTTACTTTCTTAAGGGAGAATACCACCATTTAGCTTGACCAACGGAGCCCAAAGAGTGAGTCTCTTGAGAAACCTGGTCTCCAGAGCAACCTGGCATCCAGGAGTTGAAACTATCTGGGCATTCAGCATGGTCTACTCTCAGTACGCATTTTTCTAGCAGTCTTGGTAAATATTCTGCTGTACTTGAATAATTGTGGATATAGGGATCTCACTGCCTTCTAAAAACTATTCCATGAAGAGTCTTTCTGGGCTCTTCTTAAAACTAAGAGTATAAACTTCCTCCAATCAGATATGGGACAAAATGAAAGTAAGCAGTAAGTTTCAAGATGAGATTGCTCTCACTTGTACTCATTGGACCTAATATATTCCTGGAACCTGTATAGAAGAAGTTCAAGGAAACAAAAGGAGGATGTGTGTTGCCAGTGAGTGATTCTTGATGGTCGAAGTGATGGAGAAAAAGTTCTTGAGAACAATAGATGGGGATAGTCTACATCCAGATGCAGACAATACGTGAGGTTTAGAACAAGGCAGCTGGCTGCATGCTTATTCTTATTGTAATTCTGAAGAATTGTGTTTCTGGAGTGTGAATCCCACAAGACAGGCAAAGGTTTTCCTATACTCCACTACTCTAAGGAAGAGCAATGAAAAGAGATAGGAGTGGAATTTTATTCCCTTTTATCTTTGGCATACTTTCAATATTCAGATCATACAGGGCTTTGGAGACCTCTGTGAGGATATTGTTCTTATTTAATAAAATTGAGGCCACAGCAGAGTCTTGGCAGAAGAGCTATATAACATTGTGAGACAATTACTCCATGTGTTACTAAATATTCAAAACAGGCCTCAACTGTAGAACATTGAGAATCACATCTTTATTCATCCATGTATAGATTTAGCCATTCAACAAAAATGCATGGAAGTGCTGCTATGTTTCAGGTATGATTTGACTTCAGGATTGAGGACAAGGCAGGAACAATGAGACATGCCCTCATCACAAGGGCTCTGAAACTACACTGGGGAAGACAGCAATGAAAAACTATAAATCTGTTTGTAAGAGCAAATGAACAGGCTGAGGGTAGGAGAGATGGGAGAAGGTTTAGTGAAGATAGTCAGTTATGAGATTGGGAGAAGAGCACTTCAGTTATTCCTGAGAGTAGTTCCTTTCAGAGATCTGAAGTGCAGAAATCATGGTAGCAACTGCCTGACTGACAATTACTAACACCAGTGGAACCTGTTTGGAGAAGAGAAATGAAAGTAGTAATGAACTGGAAGGTCAGAGAGGCAGGGAAGGGATGTGATGGCCTTTGTACAGAAAACTATGATTTTTGTGGGATGGAGACTATTTGAGCGCCTTGGCAGAAGAGTTATATTCACTCTATTTCATGCAAAAAGAACCTTAGGGAGCAAAGAGAAAACAGGGACTATATTATAATTCTCCAAACAGGATATGGTGGCTTAGATAGGGGCCATATTTAGGAGCAAGCGATCATAACAGGAAATAGAGCCAGTAGAGCATATTGCCACATGAATGAAAACAGACTTCTTTTAAGGAGGAAAGAGGGTAGGGATACTGGGTGGACTGCACCTGTTGTGGGTCCTCAGTCCAGTGTTGGTTCTTCAATAGTGTTTTATTCCCAAAGCAATCAGGACTCTTCTCAAATTTTATGAATATGAATGATACTATTATGTCAACATATAATATTAATTCAAATTGGTGTCAAGTTACTATTGAGATTACCAAGGAATTGTTTGGGGGTTCCCAAGCAATACTCCAGGAAACTTGGAGCTTATTCTCAAAGATTCTAGGGTTGGGTTGACTTGGGGGTGGGCTCAATGCTCAGAACTAAGGATACAGTGATGCTCAGGTCTTGCAACCTGGGACCTGGGGCATCCTGCAATGCTTGGATAACCAATAATATGATGCCAGGGATCAACTGAGGTTGTCCACATTTAAGTCACAGCCTTAAACCCTATACCACCTCTCTGCCTGGACGGAGTCACTCTAAAGAAATTGCATCTACTAAATTGAGTATACAAAAATAAAATGATAATCATGGTTACATGAAATAAATTTATTCTGTGAAACACAACGGATTAATAACAATACTCAAAAAGGAAAGTTAATAAGATATATCAAAATTACTGTGCTATTTTTAAGATTTATTTAGTTTTATTGATTTAATGAGTAGAAGAATAATTTGTATTCATTTTCCTATGAAGTTTTTCTATACTTTTTTAAAAAAGTATAGAATTATACTTCTCAATATCTATTAGATAATAAAAAATGAACAATAAATAAACTGAAATGATTTTTCAAATATGAGTGTTAGATCATGTAATAAGCAGGTGGAAGGAAAGCCAAGCAATTAATTGCTCTTATAATTCTACATAGCAGCCAATTAGAATCAAAGAGTGTTCCAAGATGGCTCATTAGCCAAATGTTGTATGCACTCCATCTTTCATCTCCTAGTAGATGGAACCTCAAGATGACCCTTCTATTTATAATACAATATTGATAAGGAATGCATATGATTTCCAATTAATACTCATAGACGAGGCCAATTCATCATTATGACAGGACGATCATTTAGGTATTGCCTGCCACGGGAATAGTCAGAAATATCTCATTTCTGGGAAAGACACCAATTTTTACAAAATTAAATCTTTGATTTTAAATTTTGTAAGGCAGGGGCTTAAAAGTACAGATAAAGTAAATATTACTTCATTATCAAAAGGAATGCAGTGATATGGTTTGGATCACTTTATGCTATACAGACTTCCTAGTTCAGAATTTATAAGTTTTCTTCTTAAATGGTTTGCATGAATTCAGTTGGGGATCTGCTAGGATAATAGATATGATGGAATTACTAAAGCCTATGTGAGTGTAAGAAAAACTCTAAATACTGGGAATATTATAAAGCTTAAAATCTATTTAAATTATGAAAATACATAATTGTTTTACCATATATTAATCTTTATATTTTACATTTGTGTCTTAAAATGACTACTAGTCAGCAAAGTATAGGTTATGTTATGATTAAAAATAATCTAAAAATCTTAATTGAAGATGCAAAAACATTCATTTCTTTTACATAGCCTATATTCATCTTATTTAGTGAAGGAGTGTGCTCCACTCCTTGTTCCATGTTACTCAGAGACCTTGGCTAATAAAGTTATGCAGTTCTACAGTTACATCACCCAAAATATGCAACCTCTTACTTTAGTGTGCTAGTGTTCAGTTTCCCTTTAAAACATAGAGATGCTGGCCGGAGCAATAGCCCAGCGGGTAGGGTGTTTGCCTTGCATGCGGCGGGCTCATGCTGGACTGGGCTCGATCCCTGACATCCCATATGGTCCCCTGAGCACCCCCCAGAGTAATTCCTGAGTGCAGAGCCAGGAGTAACCCCTGAGCATAGCCAAGTGTGACCCAAAAATAAAAATAAAAAAATAAAACATAGAGATGAGCCCAGAGAGGAGTACAGTGTACAGGGTATTATCTTGCACATGGTTGATCCAGGTCTGATCTCCATCATTCCAAGCACCACCAGGAGTGGTACCTGAGTGCAGAGCCAGAAGTAAATTCTGTGAAA
>JAJIBD010035771.1:0-30532 GCA_021461705.1 Cryptotis parvus
GCTGACAGGCAGGGGGCGGAAATGATGGGGGCAGGGGATGCCGAGATCTGCACCCAGCACCCAGCCCTCCGCCCTCCGCCCTCCGCCCCCTGCCCCTTGCCCTCTGCCCCTCTGCCTCCTGCCACAGACGCCTGAGTGTCTTCACTAGATGAGCTCATCTTGACCAAGGGTCACTGGGGAGCTCTTGTTTTTTTGTTTTGTTTTTTTGGGGGTCACACCCGGCAATGCTCAGGGGTTACTCCTGGTGGTGCTCGGGGGACCATATGGGATCGATGTCATGTCGGGAATTGAATCTGGGTCAGCTGCATACAAGGCAAGCGCCCTACCGCTGTTCTGACTTCTGGTTTTGTTTTGTTTTTGTTTTGTTTTGCTTTTTGGGTCACACCCAGCAATGCTCAGGGGTTACTCCTGGCTCTGCACTCAGGAATTACTCCTGGCGGTGCTCGGGGGACCATATAGGATGCCGGGATCGAACCCTGGCGGCATGAGCGGGCCGCGTGCAAGGCAAACGCCCTACCCACTGGGCTATCGCTCCGGCCCTTAGAGGCTATTCTTAACTCTTACTTTTTCACTGGACGGGGAGGTGGCGGGTGGTGAGGTCGCATCTGGCAATGCTCAGGGGCCATAAACAGTGCCAGGGATTAAACCGGGGTGAGTCATATGCAAGGCAAGTGCCCTACCCACTTTACTATCTTTCCCGGAACCTTGAGATGATTTTTTAAAGTTTTTTGTGCCACACCCAGCTATGGTTTGTGCGTAGGGGGACCAAATGGGGATGTTGGGGATTGAACCTGGGTTAGCTGAATCCTAAGCAAGCGCCTACATGCTGTACTATCTTACCAGTCCCATGAAGCAAGTAATGTTTATTGACTGAGTCTTGCTTAGAAACATGTGAGAGGAGAGGAAGAGGGGAAGTATGTGTTCAGGAGAGAACACCGGCCTCTCCAGAGTGGAAATAGTCAAAAATCTGAGACAAGCAAGTGAGATCATGTGTCCAAGGGAAGAACATGGTCACAGGAACAAGCTGGCACTGTTTGTGACTACCCCCCTTTCTTTTCTTTTGGCTTTTTTGGGTCACACCTGGCGGTGCTCAAGGGTTACTTTGGTGTTACTCTTGGCGGTGCGAAGGGGTCCATAAGGGATATGTTGATCAAACCCAGGTCAGCCACATGCAAGGCAAACATGCTTCCCACCATACTATCACACTATAGCCCTATCTTTTCTTCCAGTAAAACCAAACAGAGACTAAAGCCCAGTGCTTTGGCTGAATACTTACATCCTGAGGGACATATTTTGGATACTACTGATAGAGTGGAAAGAATCCCAGGATGGAAATCAAACAGCTGGAATCTGTCCCTGTTTGTTATTAACAAGTTAGGTGACCGCCAGGTCAATACCCTCCCCTGGCCTGTTTACTCATCCTGGTGGTGGAAGAGTTAGCCTGGTGCAGGGCTTTCCAGTGTGCTGAAGGACGCTCTGAGAGTGCCTGAGAACTGTCCTAGGAAGATTGGAGGAGTGACCACGCAGGGAGGACTGCAAGAAGAGGGAGCACATAGGATGAGGACTGCAAGAAGAGGGAGCACACAGGATGGGGACTGCAAGAAGAGGGAGCACGCAGGATGAGGACTGCAAGAAGAGGGAGCACGCAGGATGAGGACTGCAAGAAGAGGGAGCACGCAGGATGAGAACTGCAAGATGTGAATGGGAGGCAACGGGCTGGTGTCTTAGGATGGCAACTGGGGATGCCCTGGAACCCAGGAAAACTTTTCAAAGGAGTGGGCACTGATGATGGGAAAGGCCAGGGAAGAGCAGGAGAATGGCTGGAGAAGCTGGAGCCATTAGGCGATTAGGTGCAATCCAGTATCAGGCCTGGGCTTCGGGAATGCAAATGAACAGCTTGGAGACGTTGTCTAGGAGACAATGAAAGCCGATACTCTGGACAGGGTGGGAGGGCCAAGGATGGTGCCCTGGGTCAGGGCTGGAATTTCAAGGAAAGTGAGTCAACTCACTAAATAGCTAAATATCCTCAGGCACTGTGCAGCTGTTTGGGTACAGGCCAGGAGAGGGAGGGTGGAGTTTAACTGGAGCTGACATTGTGCCAGAGGAGCGTGGAAGAGAATTGAGGGTATTTATAAGGGAGTGGCTATAACAAAGCACAAAAGCTCTAAGCAGCTGTAAGTCTACCTTCGGAATTGTTTTATTCTTACCTTAATGATAGCTTGAGTCCTGTGCAGCAGTGGAGGGTTAATGGGAGTTTTATAGGAAAGGGAGAGGCAGCCTCACTCCACAGGGGCCTTTTATAAAAGTGGATTACTGCATCGAATCCCTCTTAAGGAGTCAGAATATCTCAAAACGTACCTCTTTATAAATGTCGTGTGTATACTTACATAAGTGGCCTGACTTTAGTACTCAGACCATACATAGTAGATGCTCAATAAACACTTGATTAAAAATCATTTGGTGTTAGGCAGACCTGGAGGGTGATAATTCACATAGAAAGGTTTAGAAACAAGTTTCTTCAGAGTGAGTCTCTTAATAGACCCATTCATTTTTAAAATGAATGATGGTAGGGCTCGAGTGATTGTAAAGGATAGGTGCTTGCCTTGCACTTGGCTGAATCACATTTGATCCCCAACACCCTATATGAGTGATCCCTGAGCAGAGCCAGGAATAAGCCAGGAGCACCACCAGGTGTTGATACAAAAAAAAAAAAAAAAACAACCAAAAAGACTAATAATATTTAATGGGTATAGGTTCCTTGGGGAGAATTTGAAGATCGGTCACTGTGGTTTTACAGCAATGTGAATAGTTAATGACACAGAGCACTTGAAAATGGCTCAAGAGAAAATTCTCGTGCATTTTGTGTTTTTGGAATTTTTTTTTTGTTTTGGGGTCACACCCAGCAATGCTCAGGGCTTACTCCTGGCTCTGCACTCAGAAAATACTCTTGGTGGTGTTTGGGGACCATATGGGATGCTGGGGATCCAATCTGGGTGAGCCATATGCAAGGCAAATGCCCTACCCACTGTACTATCGCCGGCTCCCTTGTGCATTCTAATCAGCTTTTCAAAATGGGGGGGGAAAGTTAATCATGTTTTCATATATGGAGTCTGTGTTATCTTTTTTAAAAAAAATGAATGGTCAGGATTGCTGTAATTTTTTTTTTTCCTTTTTCTTTTATTTATTTATTTATTTATTTTTTAAATTTTATTATTTTCCCCCAAATATCATTACACCATTTTAGACATACAATTGAAAGATGCTCATGTAGAGTTTTGGATCCACAGTGTTCCAACACCCATCCCTCCACCCAAACCCATCTACCATCACCAATGTCCCCACCTCCCTCCCCCTCCGCACCCCAACCACCAGGCAGATTCTGTATGTCATTTCCTTCGTCTCTATATCTCCTTCCCGACAAACTTTCCTGCTCTTCGTGGAATACAGTGCATTAAATGACATTACTGTTTCACTATTTTAGTGGACCCGCGGCCGCTTGCGGCCGCGATCTGGCTTCGAACTGGTCTTGCTCAGTTGATCTGGTCATGGGTCAGTTTCTCAGCGTCCGACAGCGAAGATGGTGGCTAGTGTGATGGGCGAGTTTCATCTGGCTGCTTCCGGGACCCCCAGAGGCAATGGGCCAACACCCAAAACCCATCTGCCCTCCTCGGGATCCCATCGTCCAGCTGGGTTCGGCGCGAGCCGGGCTCCAGTCTCCCCAGCCGCTTGCGAGCTCTGCATACTGGTTCCCGGGCAGTTCCTGGGCGGGTCCACCAGGCTCGGCAAAATGGAGGAGGGGGAGTGGCTAACCCTGACTCCATCTGGCGAATTCCCAGTGATTCCCGCTTCTGGGAGCCGCCTACCTGGGCTCGAACTGGTCTTGCTCAGTTGATCTGTTCGTGGGTCAGTTTCTCAGCGTCCGGACAGCGAAGATGGTGGCTAGTGTGATGGGCGGAGTTTCATCTGGCTGCTTCGGGACCCCCAGAGGCGATGGGCCAACACCCAAAACCCATCTGTCCTCCTCGGGATCCCATCATCAGCTGGGCTCGGCGCGAGCCGGCTCCAGTCTCCCCAGCCGCGCGAGCTCTGGATTGCTGTAATTTATGTGAAGCAAATGGTCCTGGGGTGCCCCACTGACTTGGAGCTGAATCAGGATAAGCCCTGTGTGTCATCTGTTCTGGGTACCTCAGGGTCACTGCCCCAAATTGCGCACAAACGTCTGTTGTGAGTGAAATATGTAATAAATGCAACTTTAAAATAGGCAGTGGAGCAGCAACTTCCCAGAGATGGGATAAGTAAGATTCCGCCTAGGAGGAGAGAGGATTTTATTTCCCTTACTGCCTAAGGACAGGTGGTCTCGATCTCTTCACTTCCTTGGCCGGTTTCCATCAACTGTTTGCCATTGTACTGTGATGAAAAAAAGAAACGGTGGGGGGCGGAGCAATAGGACAGCCGGTAGGGCGTTTGCTGTGCACGCGGCAGACCCGGTTCAATCCCGGCTTCCCATATGGTCCCAAGCACTGCCAGGAGTAATTCCTGAGCGAAGAGCCAGGAGTTACCCTGAGCATCGCGAGTGTGACCCCCAAAAAAATTAAAAAAAAAAAAGAAAAGCGGTAATTCTTTCTAAATCTGTAAAATTATCTCTACTACCCCAAGCCCATAAAATCCTTAAAAAGAAAGTCAGCCAAGTGAAAAGAAAATGAAGTTAGAAGCTGGAGAGATAGCACAGTGGATAAGCGGCTTGCTTTAGCAGTCAACCCGGGTTCAATCGGACACCTCATATGGTCCCCTGAACACCACCAGACGTGATCCCAGAGTATAGCCAGGTATGGCCCCCAAACAAAGAGAATGAAATTGTTCTACACTACTCGATTATGTGGACTGACTTCCCAGATGCAGGAAGTGAAGTGAAAATAGTATATGAACTATGCACATACCAGTACCTGTATGTGCATGTTATCTCTGCAGGAATAACAGAGGGTTTCTCAGTGGAAAGGTCTGGAGTTTCTAGCTAAGGTGGAAGGGATAGCCACTGTTTACTATGTGCATTTTCATATATTACTGTTCCAGATATATCAAGAACCTTCAAAAGTTGAGTAGTGGTTCCTTAGCCTTTATCACTACTTCTAAGTATAAGCCTTAAATTTTGTCTTACTTTTGGGGCTGGAGAGATAGTACAGAGGGTAGGGCATTTGCCTTGCATATGGCTGATCCTTGTTTCATCCTGGCAACCCATATCATCTCCTGTTTATATGGCCAGGTGTGACCCCCAAGCACCAACAAAACAAAATTTTTTTGCTTTTAGTTTTTAGAGGTGCTCAGGGATCACTCCTGGTCAGTGCTCAGGAATCCCTCCTGATGGGGTTTTCAGGACCTTATAGGGTGCCTGGGACAGAATCCAGTTTGGCTGCGTGCAAGGCAAGAGATTTCCCTTGCTCTACTATCTCTCTGGCTCTCTCAGACTCCAATTAATTAGTCACCTAGGTTTCGAATTGGTTAGAACTGGGGGTTATACTGGTAATGTAGGGTGTTACCAGGAATCAGAGCTGAGGCTTGCATTGGCCCTCTCGTGCCCTGCCCTAAAGCCATGTCCCTGTACCTGACTCTTAACTTGATTTTTTTTCTTTTCTGGGTCACACCCGGCAATGCTCAGGGGTTTCTCCTGGCTCTGCACTCTGCACTCCTGGCGGTGCTCGGGGACCATATGGGATGCCGGGGATCGAACCCGGGCCGGCATGGGCCAGCTGCGTGCAAGGCAAACGCCCTACCCGCTAGGCTATCGCTCCGGTCCCTTAACTTCGATTTTAAAGGCAATGCTGTGGGTGCAATAAGCGTCACGATCATTTATCAGCAATTGAGGCTTCTTAACATCTTGTCCTTCTATTTTTCTGAGCAGCATAACAAGTGTGCCACGTACTCTGTGGGGATGCAGAAAACCTACTCCATGATCTGCTTGGCCATCGAGGGTGAGGATGACAAAACTGATAAAAGCAAGAAAGTCTCAAAGAAGCTTTCTTTCTTGAGTTGGGGCACCAGCAAGAACAGACAGAAGTCAGCCAGCACTTTGTGCCTCCCGTCAGTTGGCGTCACGAGGCCTCAAGTCAAGAGAAAGCTCCCATCTCCCTTCAGTCTTCTCAACTCCGACAGTTCTCTCTACTGAGGCGAGGGCGATGTTCCCAGCGTTGACTCGGCTTCACGTGTGTGCCATAAGTACAACTTGCTAGAATTCCCCGACCCTGATTTCTCACGACGTAAACTTATACTTGTTATGTCTTTATGAATGAAGCTGACAAATTCCCTAGAAATGGATGGGAAACAGCCTTATCCAGGAGAGCCACTGTATTGGCAGAAGTTATTTATTATAGAAGTGTTGAGATAGAGGGGGCTGGAGCAATAGTACAGCGGGTCTCCCTTGCACACAGCCGACCTGGGTTTGATCCCCGGCATCCCATATGACTCCCCAAACACTTTCAGGGTGAAATTCCTGAGTGCAGAGCAAGGAGTAACTCCTGAATGTTGTCGGGCATGACCCAAAACACTAAAAACAACAACAAAAAAGTGTTGGGATAGAATAGTGTTGAAACTTGGCTGTTTTTAATGGCTCAAATGTTTCCTTCAGTTACTTTCAGTTACCCTTAGAATTTAATTGGGGCTACCAATTTGATTATCTGGACTCGGGTACTAGTTCACATTCTTTAACCCACAATTCACATCACCCTCAAACTAAGGCCAGTCAGGATAGATTTAGTGTTTACTAAAACTGTGCCAGAGAAGCTGCTTCCTAAAAAGAAATTAATAAGCCTAAAATGGCAAGATTTTGCTACTATTTCTATAAAATATGAAACTTATTTCCCAATAGCAAAGTGCCAAATTTTTCATGACTTATTAGATTTTTTAAATTTAGGAGCAGCTTTATTATTTTTCCTTTTTAGTTTCATATCCTATAAAGGTTGCTAACACAGTTCTCAGTGTTAGATAAAAGATGCTATCTACAAGGTAGATAATATACTGTTTGATACTCAAATCATTTTCGTTTTATTGACTTTAAGAGTGTTTAAGATGAGTTAAAAAACTAGTTTCACATTTTATAAGGATAGATGCAAATGATTCAAGTTTTAAGCCCTATTGGACTCCAAAGCTACATTCTTACCAATTGATTGCTCTAGGTGTAAGTTGGATGACACTGTGATTCTTCCAAGAGTCACTGTTGACATAGCACAAGTTCTATAGCTTTAAAGAACAGCATTGAAATCTAATTTTGAGAATTAACAGGAACTCAATTTCATAGTGCAATATCAAAAGGGAAAGTATATTACAACTTCTAGGACCATTTTTATATAAGTATTTAAATAAACACCTTTATATGCCTCAGTTACTGTTTCTTTATTTCACTGTTAATTACTTCCTCCTCTTTCAAATGGTTTTTCCCCCAAAACACAAAATGTTTCTATTTTGTTTGCTTTTTAGAAAGTGTTTCACAGATCAGGGCTTGAAAGAGCTTTAAAGTAATCCCAATGATCTTTGGAAACATACAGCATCTAACTGAGTTTTACATGGGCAGTTGTACTCCAGGTCTCCAGGCGCGGCTGCCCCTCCTCCTGGTGCACCATCCTATCCACCCTATAGACAGTCCCTCTGTTGTACTAGTCCACTCCCTATAGACTGTCCCTCTGATGCTTCATCCGCCCCTTGAGTACTTTGCACCCTGCATCATACATTACGTACTATATATACTCCCTCATGGACTAGTTATTTACTTTGAGGGCAAATTCTGGTGATGTGTGAACTGGCAGTGCAGTGCAGTGCAGCCTGGCCCAGCAGTGGTGGGGCTACCAGGGGCAAACCCAGAGATGTCGGGGGTCTTTGTGGCACTGGGTACTGTGCTCAGGGTCTCCTGAACGTGAAGCATGGCCTCTGGTCCTCAGAGCCAGCCCCGGCCCTTCACACTGGCTTTTTAACCTTTACACGGGAACTCCAGATCCAGACTCTGTGTTCAGAAATGTTTTTATAAGCACCCAGTGATTATAAACAAACTGGATACCAGGAAGGGTGGGGCAAGGAAGGAAGGAAAGACGCGAAGTTTATTTACACTGGCAGCAGCACCATGGCCCAGGTACGAGGGAGAGCGCGCCGAAGAGCGGCTCTGCAGCCGGGGACAGGGCCTAGGGCGCAGTGTGGCACTGTAGGTTGGTCCGGGGACTCCAGGCTGCCAGCTGAGGCGTGGTAAGCCCTGTCCGTGCCACACAGATTAAGGTCACACAGGTGAGTCTGCGGCTTCCTGCTGCATCTGAGTCCCTCCTCACACGATGCTCTTGGGAGATGCCCACCGGCCCTTTCTGCTAGCAGGACGCGGGAAGTGCCACAGAGTCCCCTCACCAAAGTGCTTGGACCTGGCGAGCAGGCTCCACTCAAGTGCCACCTCACCATCCCTGAGGTGCTGTCAGAGGAAAGCTCCCTCTGTCTGCAGGTATGGAATCGCCATCCCATCGTTTGGCTTAAAAGAAAGATGCGGTCGCCGCCCTGGAGGCGTCACCGCGGCCGGGTGAAGAAGCTGTGGATTTGCTGCGCTGCCGCTGCTCCAACCACTGGCTCCAGCTCCTGGAGGGAGGCACAGCTCAGCTGCTGAATGCTCGAAACTTCTGGAGCAGAAGCGGAGCTTTGACTTTTCCAACGCCTGGGATCTGCTGCACGGACCTCAGCAGAGAGGCCTCGGAAACCTGAGCTCGTTTCTTACTGAGCAGAGGGTTCTTGCAGGGGCTCCTGCGTCTGCTCTAGAACCTGAAGCAAAATCCATAACAGAAAGGCACATGAGCGCCTCTCTAGGGAGCGAGCCATTTTTGAAAAGTTGGGTGGCGTTTTAGTCTGGTTTTCATCTGCTTCAGCTGGTATAAAGTTTTTATATACCAGGCATGTAATCTTTTCAGACACCAGAAAAGCTACTGAAAGATGAAATATGTGACAACACATAGGAATGAGGTTTTTTGAAAAAAAAAGGGATAATTTTCTTTTTTTTTAATTTTATTTATTAATTAAAATATTTAATTATATCACCATGAGATATACAATCACAAAGATATTCATGTATGGGTTTTAGTCATTGTGTTCCAGCACTGATCCCTCCACCAGTGCCCATTTCCCACCACCAATGTCCTCTGATTCCCTCCCAAAGGGATAATTTTCTAGCACTTGAGTTTCCAGAATGCTTGGGATGAAAGCATTGACAACATACTCTGAGGAATTCAAACATGTCCGTGTGCTTCTAAGAAATGTTTCAGGGACTGAAGGGATAGTAGAGAGGGTAAGGTGCCTGCCTGGTACACAGCTGATCTGGGGATTTCAATCCTTGGCATTCCATAAGGCCCCCTGAGCCCCCACCCCAGTTTTGCCAGGAGTAATCCCTGGGCACCTCCTGGCGTGGCCCAACAATGAAAAACAAAACATTTTTTTTTTTTTTCACCCCGGGGCCCCCGGGGGGGTGCCCCTGGCTCCCCCTGGGTTTTTCCGGGGGGGGCCCGGGGGGCCCCGGGGGGGGGGGGGGCCGGGGGGGGGGGGGGGGGGGGGGCCCCGGCCGGGCCGCCCCGCCCTCAACAGACATTTTAGAGTGCAAAAATATCAGCACAGTACTGTGGGTTCAATTCCTGACAAAACATCTCTCCTCATCCCCCAACACTGTCCTGGGCAATCCCAGCAGGATTGGAAAAGGTTCCCTGATGGGGAGTTGCGGGGAAATGACCCAGAAATGTGGGGTTAAATGCTGAGAGTGCCTCACTGGCCTGCCTGGTTCAGGACCCAGAGAAAGACTGCTAGCAAAGGAGAACCCACATACCACAGGGTTGCATTTCCCTGTTGCTTCACAATCTTGCACATCAGATGGAGAAACAACACAACTACAAATGATGCTTGGGGCTGGGGAAGGATTAAGGCGCCGCTTGCAAGCAGCCCACCTGAGTTCAATCCCCAGCACTGCATAAGGTCCCCGCAGAGCCAGGAGTAAGCTGCAGCCTAGACTGTGCTCCCCCTCCAGCCCCTCACCCTCCCCCAAAACACATAAGAACAGAAGTGATGCTCAGGCTTCATGGTCTGATTTGAAAGGTCCCCAGGGAATTCTAATGTACAACAGATATGAATGCGAGTGAGCACCCTGGAGAATCAGCTAAAAGAAACACAGGACCAGGCAGGCAGTTCACATGGTCCAGCACATCCCTAGCATGGATGATCCCGAGTTCAGAGTTCAGGCCTTGAACTCTGTCAGGTAGACTCCGGTTTTTAAAAATATGAGCTTGGGGCCGGAGCGAAGCCCAGCGGGAGGCGGCCTTGCACGCGCCGCCTGTGCTGGCCGGGTCCGATCCCGATCCCATATGGTCCCCAGCACCGCCGGAGTAATCCTGAGTGCAGAGCCAGGAGAAACCCCTGAGCATTGCCGGTGTGACCCAAAAAGCAAAAAAAAAAAAAAAAGAAATATGAGCTTGGCATGCTGCTGCGTAACCAACAGTCAGCATTTCCCCAGCGGAATACTGAATGCTGAGGAGAGTCTAAAATCAGCACCCTTGTGTGATTACCACTCATGAAATTATCACTCAGAAAATGCCTGGGCACAACTCACCTCCTGCAGAAGCAGTTTTCAACCTAAAATTTTCCTCCAAAAGGGATTTTTTTTTTTTAATCAGTTTTGGTTTTTTGGTGCTGAGGTCGGCTCCCAGGGTGTCACACGTGTGACGTCTATGCTCTGCCAGGCCCCTTCCCTCAAGTTTTAGGAATAAAGAGAGAATAACAGACTGAAATGCCAGAGTGCAACAAGAGCAGGGGCTAGGGCTGGAGAAGAGTCCAAGGTCAGATGGGAACTGCTCAAGGGGCCGCAGTGGGAGGGATCCGTACTCACCAATTGGCTAATGAGGCCGGCAGCTTCTATCTGGCTGGCCACGGGAGCAATACCATGCCCAGGTCTAGTACCGTGAACTTCTGCGCGGCTGGGAAGTACTGTTCACTCATATGAGTCTTTTCCACGATGACAATCCCCTGGAGATGACTGGACTTTAAAGGAGGGGAGTAAGCGACAATAAATTAATGTGTTGGGTGCCAAAGCAACAAAGGTTGGGTGCTTGTCTTGCACCCGCTGAGGCAGGTTTGATCCTGGCACCCCACGTGGTCTCCCTAGCCTGCCAGGAGTTAATTCCAGAGTGCAGAGCCAGAAGTAAGACCTGAGCCCCACCAGGTGTGACACAGTAAAGATGACAATAATAAAAATCAACTTGTAAGAAAATAGTTAATAAAATTAGAAAGCTTTCCTTCCAAGAGCTTTAGCAATGGCCAATGTTTCTGTTGTTTGTTTGGGCCACGGGGGGCTCTTCACGCAGGGATCGCTCCTGGCAAACTCAGGGGGATGATACGCGAAGTGGAGAATTGAACCTGGGTGGGCAGTGTGCAAGGGAAGCACCCCACCCTCTGTACTGTCGCTCCGCCCCCTCCACCCGCCAATGTTTTTTATATAAATTATTGCAAACGACTGAGTGAAAAAGGACATCGATGATCAGTTCCAGTTTCCGTTGGGTACTGACATTTCTAACCCGAACGAGCCTTTTTTCTGTAGCCATTCCCGGCCACCAAATCAGCTTCGGAGATGAAGAGGATGCAAGAGCTGTTGGACAAGTAGAAATCCACCGGCGACGGGCCATCCTCAAACACCAGAGTAATTTTCCCTGGAAATGCAAACAGGAACGCGAGTTCCGTTGAGACTGGGATGAAAGCGCGACGTCTGTTCGGCGAGGAGTGAGGGCGAGGGCTCGCGCCCAGGGGCAGCCCACCCACCTTGCATGGCCTGCGCCAGCTGCGACCCGCGCCATTTGTCACTGGCCACCACGTAGCCCAGGGGCACGTGTGGGGGCCTGTGAAATCAGAGGGGAGCCTTTCCATGGGCAGCTTCGGTCTGAGGAGGGACTCCAAGAAGGTCCTAGGGCTGGCCCCCTGGGCACATTCATTGTGCCCAGCGTGCATTCATTCCCCGCTGGACCTCCCGCAGCAGCCCTGCATGCTCGGAAGTTCCGGTCTTGGCTGTCACGTTCCTAATTTTCGTCACCTCACTGCCCCTGGGTATCCCAGCTTGTTCCACACCGTGGCTCCTCAGTTCAGTGGAGAGCTAGAACCAAAGCCAGCAGGGTCCCCGCTAGGACCCGCGGTTGCGAACCCGGTACACTGGCAATCGCTGCGTGGCACTTCCGGTCTCCTTCAAGCTGCCCGCCCTCCGCCTCTCATGGCTCTGGATAGGCTACGGAGGTCGGAGACGGACATCTGTATTAGCCAATCAGAGGACGGCTAATGACACATTTCCGCTGTGGGGAGCATTTGAACGAGAACCCGCTGGTTGCCAAGAGCGACGGACTCGAAGTAAACTTATCTCTGATTGGCTTTAGCGAAAGATAAGCCAATGGCAGACGTAGTTATTGATAAGTACCGCAGGGGAAAAAGGCGTCTGGGGCTAGACCTTTGGGCGGGGGCTAGCGGTGCTGAGCGGTCCCCTGGTATGCTGTCCCGTGGCCGCGAGTCCAGCCCCCGACGGACACTGCCCTGCCGCAGCCGCTGCAGAGATGCTCCGGGGATTCCGGAGAAGCCGCCGGGGCCAGTTTGTAGGTACATCCTCGCTGGCTTTCGCTCGGGGCCCGGCCCAGGGCTCGTCCGAAATGCTGGCGATGCCCCTGAGTGGTTTTCGGCTAGAAAACCTCAGGGTTTTCGTGTACTGGAGAATCCGCTGTGCAGGGCGGGCCTCCGCTGGAGAGTCCCCGGCTTCCCCGCAAACATCCTTTCCGCACTGTTGCTTTGCACAAACTTGCTAGATAACCTCCAAGTGGGGTGTCCTGCCGCATAGCGGACCCCACATCAGCAAAGCCCATCGGGTCTCCCCCGCCGGCTCCATCACCAGCCCCCCCCGCGCCCCCCTCCCGGCTGCTGGCGCTTCTGCTCTGGTCGTTCCCGAGTCCCTGCGGCAGCCCGAGGGGTTCGTCCCGCCACCCCGCCTTCCCGTCCCTCTGTTGAGATCGCCGTGACCCCGTGCACAAGAACTTGGTTGTGGTGTTGTGTGTGTATGTCACAGGACAAAGCGCACATCTTTGCATGTGCTGCTGGTGTGTGTGTGTGTGTGTGCGCACAGACAGGATAGGTGTGTGTATGGGGAGGCGCTCTCAGTTATGAGTTATGTCCAGGTGCTTGCACGCTTGGACACTTGGCCTCTGGGGACGTTGCTCTCCTTTATTTGCATGCTTGCCCGCCTGCTGGCCGAGGGTTGCCTTACAGGCTGCCTGCCTGCTGGAACTTTTTTTAAATTACAGTGTTCATTGGGTTTGCACCCTTTTAGCTGAGGTGCTGGCATACCCTGGCGGTAGGGCTGACCCCTTCAAACAGGAGATTTAATTTTTTAAAAATTTTTTATTATACCACCACGAAACATACAATTACAAAGGTGTTCATAATTGGTTCTTGGTAATACAGTATACCAGCACCCATCCCTCCACCAGTGCCCCATTTCCACCACTAATGTACCCCACCCCCTCCCGCCCACCCCCATGCTGCCTTAATAGCAGGTACCCCAGTTTCCTCTCTTTCTCTCTCTGTCTCTCTCTCCAAACAGGAGATTTTAGACAGCAAAGTTGTCAGGTGCAAACAGATGTTGCCAGATTGTGCCGGGCACACTAGGCCTGAAAGTCAGTTTAGAGCCTTCCCTTCTCCTCAAAAAAAAAAAAAAAAAAAAAGAACCAAAAAAAAACCAGTCTGGTTGTGTCACTGCCCTCATTAGAACCCAAGTGCTCTCAGCACACACACACACACACACACACACACACACACACACGAAGCAAGGCAAGCATCTTAACCCCTTTTATTTTTTGATTTTTGAGGGCCCACACCCAGATTTGTCCAGGGTTTACTCCTGGCTCTGCACTCTGATTCACTCCTGCCATGCCTGGGATACTGCACTCAGGTTGACTGCATGCAAAGCCAGCATCTTACCCGCTGTAGGATTCTTCAGCCCCGACCTTAACCCTTATTTTAGCGGAGATCACAAACACATCTGCCTTTGCTTCCTAGCCTTGCCTTGCCTCCTGCTGTGGTCTCTTTGGACAGGGGCTGAGCATAACAGTGAGCCTGGGCGGAACATGCCTTCTCCTTGCATTTTGTCTAGCTCAGCAAGCATGTTTACTGAACTTTGATTGCATTTGGGTGAGGGGGCATTTGGGCCACACCCAGCAGTGCTCAGGACTTAACTCCTGGCTCTGCACTCAGGGATCACTCCTTGTGGACTCGGGGGACCATATCGGGTGCCGGGATCCAATCTGGGTCAGCTGCATGCAAGCAAATTCGCTGCCCCCTTGATTGCATTATTGAGTCCTACTGTGTCTGGGACTCCCCAGCTCAATGGCAGGCTTGGGTCCTGCTGTGTAGAGCACAACAGCCCTGCCAGGATTTCAGCACAGAACGGGAGGATTAGATCTACTGAGGAGGCACAGCCCAGGAAACAGCAGCAAGGTCAGCCTGGAGAGTTGATCTGGGGAGTGAGAAAGGAGCTCCTGGTGGAGGAGCAGATTCTTTGCTCAGTGGGCAATGGAAGCACCTCTAGGTGCCTGGGGTCAGGCCTGGGTCCATCAGGACCAGCAGTGAACAATCACCACATTCCCTGTAGTCAGAGGGATTGCCCATGGGGCTTCCTGCTGAGCGGAAACAGACCATCAGGTGCTTTAGAGACCCAAGCAGGAGGCCGGTGGTCAGGGAATGCTTCTAATGGGCGGGTAAGAAGGGTTCAGCACACTGGCGGTGGGAGGGGGCTTTATTAAAAACATGGTTGTGCCGCCCGTGGTCTGATTAGTCTCCCAGTGGGTGTGCTCATGGTCACAGGGCTCGCCTGCTCTCAGAAGCCTTCCAGCTCTGACCCAGCCCGCTGTGCCTGCCAACTGGTGTGCATGCTGTTTCCAGAACATTCTGCACATCCTGCTTCATTCCTGTTTCATGCCGTTCCCTCTTCCTGGGCTGGTCTTCCATCCAACTGCCCAGGTCTTGGAAGACCCATCTGGGTGACTGTGGGCTTCTCCGGGGGCCGCCAGGGGACCTGAAGGAACCCTCTTCCCTGGGCCACCTCAGCCCTTTATCCTTGGCTCCCTGGTTCTGCTGTGGAGGTCATGTTGGATGGCCGCCCTCCATGTGCGTCTGCCTGTCAGGGTGGCTGGAGCATAGTAGGCCAAGCTGGCCGCCCCCTCAGACACTGACTGACCCAGGCTCTGACTCACAAAGGGATTGTGCTTCTGTGACTCAGGCGCCCAGTGGGCAAGCTGCTAGAGCCAGAGGTACTGGTTGATCAGGCAAGGCGGTTGCCAGCTCTCAAGACATTTACATTGCGGACCAGAGCGATGGCCTAGTAGGTAGGCCACTTGCTTTGCCCACAGCTGCCTCGGGTTCAATCTGTGGCATCCCACAGGGCCCCCTGAGCACTGCCAGGAGTGATTCCTGAGCTCAGAACCAGGAGTAACCCATGAGCACTGCTAGGTGTGTCCTAAAAACAAAGACATTTACATGTATCAGGGTAACCAATGAGAGGTGCTGGGCTGTGTCCTGAGGCAAGATGAGGTGCAGCTGAGGGTAACTCAGGAAGAGGATGGTCAGGGAAGCCCGAAAGAGGGTAAGGTGTATGCCGCGGTGACGGTACTCCCGGGGTAAGCTTGCTGGCCTGCCAGGCGGCGACTGGGAAGTGCAAGTGGCCGCTCCTTACACTGTGGCCCAGGGAAGGCGACGGCTTGTCAGTGACCTCTGTGTTTCCTTTGTGCAGAAACATATCGCCCATGGCCTTCTTCCTGCAGCCAGCATCGCCCCAAAGGCGGCTGTGCCCCCGCACGCCACCTCCCCGCAGCCCCAACCCGTCTCCAGAGAGACCCAGGTGAGTCCCTGTGGGCAGGACTGAACGCAGCCTCTGCTCAGCCACAAGTGCTCCGCCCTGGCACTGGAACCAGATGAGATTCCGTTCGTGTGCTGAGAGATTCCTCAGGAGCGCGCACTGCCACTGGCTGAGGGCGCCTGTCCCTCTCAGGGTAGGGAGTCCTCACCTCTTGTCTCGGGATGCAGCGAGGGCTTTTGAATCTCAGCAAGCACTGAAGTGTGAGTCTTTAGGTTGATGGTATGTGTAAGGAGCTTTGAACTGTGCACATAGCTTGCTTTGTGTGTATACATCACACCTGCGTTACTCCCTCATCTGTGTTGGGCACCTAGGTTTATTTAGAGCCTAGCTATCTTGCAGAGTGTGTAAATCCTCTTGAATTAATATTTTTGTACTGGGTGGACACCAAGAAGTGGATTTTCCAGGTGGTGTGGGCAGTTCTACTTCTGCTTCTCTGAGAAATCCTCGCACGCTGTTTCCCAGACTACACTCCTACCAGCAGTGGATGAGGGTCCCTTTTCCACCACATCTCCACCAACACAGGTTATTCCCGGTTTTCTTGGTCCTTGTTGACTTGACTGGGAATTCCCTGATGATAAGTGATGCCAGTCACTTTTTCTTGTCTTCTGGCTGTCCATGTATCTTCTTCAGAGAAGTGTCTGTTCATTTCCTCTCCCCGCTTTTGGGTAGATCTTTTGTGAGTACTTTATGTATCTTGGATATTGACCCTTTATTTGGTGTGTTGATTACAGATATTCTGTCTCAGCCTGTGCAGCGTTAGCCATGGAGAAACTTTTAAATTTGATTGAATTTTGTTTATTTTATATAACTTAAATTATTTCTTATTTTATTTTGTTTATTTTTATGTTTATTTTGAATTACTTTGTTTATTTTCGTTTCTGTTGCTTTTTCCAATGGTATCTTATTAAAAACATGGTTGTGCCTCCCGTGGTCTGATTAGTCTCCCAGTGGGTGTGCTCATGGTCACAGGGCTTCGCCTGCTCTCAGAAGCCTTCCAGCTCTGACCCAGCCGCTGTGCCAGCCAACTGGTGTGCATGCTGTTTCCAGAATATTCTGCACATCCTGCTTCATTCCTGTTTCATGCCGTTCCCTCTTCCTGGGCTGGTCTTCCATCCAACTGCCCAGGTCTTGGAAGACCCATCTGGGTGTCTCTGGGCTTCTCAAAGATACCTTTGAGGTTTAAATCTTGGAGCGTTCTGCATATATTTTCCACAATGTATTTTATGGATAAGATACGTAATATCTGATAAACATCAGACTCTTTGCTTAAACCAGCGTCACATTAAACAGAGTTTGAGGGCTCCTCCTGTGCTCAGCCTCACTCTCGGCATCACCGTGGTGTTTTGCGAGGCCAGGAACTGCTCAGACTCCATGAGCACAGCCGTTGAACTGTCTCTTATGGCCCCTATTTGACTTCATGTTTAGGTTTTAGGTCACGCCCCGCAGTGCTCAGGAATTACTTCTGGCGCTGTGCTCAGGGATCACTCCTGGTGGATTCCGGGGACCACTGGAATGCCGGGGTCAGAGCTGGTTCAGGGTTAAGGTCAGCCGCAGGCAAGGCAAGAGCCTGACCGATGGGGCCGGTGCTCTGGCCCGGCGCCCTTATTATTATATCCATTTTGAGTTAATTTGGGGGAGAGTGCAAACCCTCAGGGGCTACCCCCCAATTTTTTACTCCCGTGTTGCTCCCCAGGGAATGTGGTGCTAAGGATCAAATCTGAACTTTCTGAATGTAAAGTATGAAGTATGAGTTTTCTCTCAGAACCTTGAGGTCATTTTTGTATTTGAGGGTAGGAGCGATAGTCCAGTAGGGAGGGTGTCTGCCTTGCATGCATCCGACCCAGGTTCCATCCCTGGCATTCCCTATGGTCCTGTGAGCAACGCCAGGAGTAATTCCTGAGTGCAGAGCCAGGACTAACCCCTGAGCATTGCTGGGTGTGATCCAAAAAGCAAAAAAAAAAAAAAAAATTCTTTTTTATATTTGATATAGGAAGTATAGATGCCGATGATGATGATGGCGATGGTGATGGTGCTTCTTTCTTCTTTCTTCCTCCTCCTTTGTCTTCTTCACATATGGCTACTCAGTTATCCTAGAACTTTTTTGATAAAAGGGCTATTGCAGCTATCAAATTATACCAAATTTGAGTAGCTTAAGTCGTGGCCCTAATAAGGCTAGAGAGAACAACCCAAAGGCCAGGAGCCCAGATCATAATAATAACCAGATGCCACCCAGAACTGCTGGATCTGTGCCCCAGCCACCCCGCCAGAAATAAAGACACCAATACAACAGTATTTTTTCTTCTTTTGAGTCCACCCAGCAATGCTCAGGGGTAGCTCCTGGCTCTGCACTCAGGAATTACTCCTGGCGGTGCTGCTCAGAGGACCATATGGGATGCCGGGCATCGAACCCGGGTTGTCTGCATGCAAGGCAAACGCCCTACCCACTGTGCTATCGCTCTGGCCCCTACAACAGTATTTTTAAGACTCGTATCTAAAAAAAAAAAAAAACTCATATCTCACCATATTCCCATTTCACAATTATTTTTCCTTTCTGCATTCATTGTGGTCATTCTATTGTTTGCTTCCAATGTCTTTTCTTCTGTAACATGTAATCTGTTTTCTTCTCATCAGTGTAATTTTGATATTGTTAAGCTAAAGTCTTCTTTATAATCTTCCGTATCCCTATTTAGCTTTCTGAATATGTGGAAGACAGTTATAATAACTGTCCTGGGCTCCTTCTCTGCTGACTCCCAACAGAAGTGTTCAGCACTGAGTGTGTTGGTCGCTTCTCATTATTATGGGTCACGTTTTTCTGTTCCTCTGCATGCATGGTCATCATTGGTTGAGTTCTACACACCATTGTGACTTTCATCTTACTGAGTGCCAGACATTGCCGTTTCACTTCGTGTGTTTTGTTTTGAAATGGAGTCAAGTTCCTTGGAACCAGCTCAATTCTTTGGGGGTTTTTTTTTTCTTTCTTTTTTTGGGTGACACCCAGCAATGCTCAGGGGTTACTCCTGGCTCTGCACTCAGAATTACTCCTGGCAGTGCTCAGGGGACCGTACGGGATGCTGGGGATCAAACCCAGGTTTGCCGCGCGGTGAGGCAAACGCCCTACCCGCCGCGGCTATCACTCCGCCCCATTCCTTTGGGTCTTGCTCTTATGATTTGTTTGGAAGAGTTGGAGCCGGGCTCCATTTGGAGCTAGTTACTGTCCATTTCAATGTAAGACCTGGTCTTGCATCCTGCGTTCCATGCACTGGCATTTCCCCTGTCTGTCTAGTGAGGCAGGGATTGCCCCAGGGATAAGTATAGCCTGGCACTGTTCCTGTGGTCCTGGGTTTTTTGTTTCCTTTTTGTTTTGATTTTGGGTCACACCCAGGTGTGCTTAGGAGTTACTTCTGCCTCTGCACTCAGGGGTTACTCCTGGCAGTGCTTAGGTGATATGGGGTCCGGGGATCAAACTGTAGTCAGCCGTGTTCAAGGCAGACCCCTCCCCGCTGTATTATGTCTCCAGCCATCCTGTGATCCTTGAACCCAGGTGTTGTTTCTTCCCACATGCTCCGAGAGTCATTGTGCTGAGCGCCAAGGGGCACCTTCTGCAGAAATCCAGATTCTCTGTGTAGCTTCTCCTGTTCAGTGCTCAGCCCTTAATTAATGTAGCTTCCAGGGCGGGGCAGTGGTAGAAAGGGTAAGGTGCTTGCTTTGCATGCAGCCAACCAGGTTTTAGTTCCCCAACATCCTCCCACATTGTCCCGTGAGCCCCACCAGCAGTGATCCCTGAGTGCAGAGCCAGAAGCAACCTTTGAGCACTGAATACTGCCCACAGTGTGCTCCTCCTGCTGAAAAGCCCCTGAGCACAGCTGGGAGGGGACCAAAATCAAAACCAAACAAAAGGAAACAAAAATCCACTTGCAGATTATTTAAAACTGTAATAGATGTTGGAATCTGGGGACATCGGCGTTGGAAAGGGTGCACGGTGGGGGAAGGGTGCTAGGAGACCATAACAAACCAGTCGTGAGCAGCTTTGTAATGTTATAGCTCATGGTGATATAAATTTTTAAATAGATATTGGAAAAGTATAAGTAATGAATTTTACCCTCCTGCCTGAAGAAAACAATCGAAATGATAGGCTTATAATTGTCCTAGCTTCCAAGGCAACCCCCAGTGATTCTAGAGAGACTCTGCCGTATAGGGGCTCAAACCAGGAAAGGCACATTGGCCAAACACTGACACCCTCCTGGTCCCCAAATACCTTTTTTTTTTTTCTTTGGGTCACACCTGGTGACGCTCAGGGGTTATTTCCTGGCGGTGCTCAGGGGACCATATGAGATGTATGAGATGCCAGGGATTGAGCCCGGTCGGCCGCGTGCAAGGCAAACACCTTACTCACTGTGCTATCGCCTCGGCGCCTGGCCCCCAAATACCTTTAAAAAATATTCACACACAAACACACACACACACACACACACACACACACACACACACACTTCATTCTGTTCTTTTATAAGGGAAGCTACTTGAATATGGAAATGGATTCGAGATCTGCTTTTACTCCTGCTAAGTGGGAAATCCTGGGTAGGTCACCGTGTCCTTGCACAGGTCATCACACCTGTGACCGCCACAGCGAGGGTGTAGCTCATGAGGCCACGAGCCCATGGCTGGGCACTCAGCAGCGCTAGAGGAAGCCCGTTCTCGCGGGTCTCACCCTCGTCTCACCAATCTGTTTTTATCTCCAGATCTGCTCTCGCTGCAGCCATTCTCACAACGACATTGACTGGCCGGACCGCCGCCATTCCTCAGCCCCGCCAGAGAGCCCAGTCTGAGAGTGACGTGACCCACGTCGACAAGGACGAGCCTCATCGACCCCCTATGCCACCACTGCGGACCTGAGGCCTGAGTAAGGAGCGTGTGAAGGAGCGAGGAGCTCTGGGCTCGGGCCTGCCCCAGCACACTCACTGCTCCCAACGCTGTCAGGGTGTGCTTGAGGGTAGCACACACTCTGCTACTCGGCTGTGGTGCTCCCACAGGCCACACTCCTCGAGCTCAGGGCTTGATCTGTGCGGCCTCCCTGGATCACACTTGTGCTGCTCACATCTGGTTTTGTTTTTTGGGCTTTGGACCATATTCTGCACTGCTCAAGACTTATTCCTGACTCTGGGTTCAGAGATCTCTCCTGGCCAGGCTCAAGCGTCCTATGCAATGCCAGAGGTCAAACCTGGGTTGGCTGCATGCAAAACAGTCACCCTCCCCGCTGTACCGTATACTCTGTCCCTCACACATTGTCGCCTCCATGGGCGCACACAGCAGGGCATTAGCGCGGCTCTTCCCTCAATGGGGCTATCTGAGCATCTGCCTCGGCAGGAGAACTTCTCCCCAACGCTTCTCACTCAGCTGCTTTTTCAGCACCTGTGAATGATGTTGCCTTTGCTGGTACCTACACCAGAACCGTTCTCCTTTAGCATCCTGTCCTCTGTGGCTCGAGCAGGCCTCGGGTTCAGGAAGGGCTCCCTCCTGGGGAGGGGAGGGCTGCGACTTTGGGGCTATAGTCGTGGGGCTGGAATCAGCTTTCCAGAATGAGGATGGAGCATGATGCATGAGTGTGTAGAGGAGAATGAGTGGGAGGATGTGAGGGTCGCTGGAGAGGGGCCTGGACCCGGGAGGACACTCAGGCTCTGAGGGCTGGCCAGGCAGAGGAGGGAATATGTGACCAATTTGCCTGTAAGATGGTTATTTTTGCTCAGTTTTATTTGGTTTGGTTTTGTCTTTTGAGCCAGATCTGGTGATGCTCAGGAGTTACTCCTTGCTCTGCACTCAAGGATCACTCCTAGGGGATCGGGAGCATATGGGGTGCTGGGGATCATATGTGGGTGGACGGTATGCAAGGCAAATGCCCTTCCCACTGTATATAGCTCTAGCTCCAATTTGTACTCAATTTTGTAGTTTTTTTTCCCTCCTATGGTTTTCGACCCTTGTAGTAAGATGTCAGTCTGTTCTCTGTAGTTTTTGTCATTATTGTCAAATCTGGAAAGATCTTTCTTGTTTGAGCATCCATGTAAATGCTTACATTTCTTGCTTGGGTGTTGGATGACACAGCCTAGCCAGCTTTGGATCTTTGCTGTATAAACTACTTAGGTTTAAGCTATTTACATGTCTTTAAACCAAGGTTTATGCTAAAAGCAATCCTTCTTTGTGTAAACACTGATAGAGGGTGTGGCAGTTATAGGAGTCATTTTTTTTCAAATTTTATTACACCACTCTTAGACATACAATTGCAAGATGCTCATGTAGAATTATGGTTCTACAGTGTTCCACACCCATCCTTCCACCTGAACCCATCTCCCATCACCAATGTCCCCACCTCCCTCCCCCTCCCACACCACAACTACTTGGCAGGTTCTGTATGTCTTTTTCTCTCCTCTCTATCTCTCCCTCCCGCCAAACTTTCCTACACATCATAGAATGCAGTACATTAAAGGACATAACTGTTTCCACTAGTTTGATGGACTGTGCAGCCGCGCGACTGAGGGGCCTCATGGTCAGCATCTGGGCAGCAAAGGTGGCGGCTAGTGTGGTGGGCGAGTCTCATCTGGCTGCTTCCGGGACCCCCGCCCCAGAGGTGATGGGCCCACCCCCAAAACTCATCTGTCCTCCTGGGAGCCCCATGGTCAGCTGGGCCTGGGGCGAGCCAAGTTTCAGCTTTCCCAGCCGTGTGTGAGGCTCTTCATGCTATGGCTGGTGGCCCCAGGGCAGCTCCTGGGCGGGGCCACCAGGCTCGGCCAAAATGGAGGGGGAAGGGCCAGCTCCATCTGACGAATTCCCAGTGATTCCCGCTTCTGGGAGCTGCCTACCTGGGCTCGAACTCGCTTTTGCTCGGTTAATGTGATCTCGAGGTAGCATCCCTCCCTGGTGGGCTGATTCTGTTCCAGCGTCCGGACAGCAAAAGGTGGTGGCTAGTGTGGTGGGTGAGTCTCATCCGGCTGCTTCTGGGACCCCCCAGAGGTGATGGGCCCACTCCCAAAACCCATCTGTCCTCCTGGGAGCCCCATGGTCAGCTGGGCCTGGGGCAAACCGAGTTCCAGCTTCCCCAGCCGCATGTGAGGAGTCATTTTGACTCTGAATTAATAACTCTTGGAATATTATTATAATCTCTACTATGATTTCAATGCTATCTAGATTGGGCACAATTACTCTTAGCACCCACTGGTCCCAGCATGGGACAATTAGAATTTACCAGGAGGCCACCACCCTGGCAATGTTGAGACTACTGTTTATCAACTCTGCCAAGATCAAAGAGGGGTCATGCTAGTTTGTCCTCAGGCAAGCTGAGCATAACTCTTTCAAGGAGGCCACCACCCTGGCAATGTTGAGACTACTGTTTATCAACTCTGCCAAGATCAAAGAGGGGTCATGCTAGTTTGTCCTCAGGCAAGCGAGCATGACCCTTTCAGTAAACAGTGGGCACTCATCTTCCTCTCTCTTGTGTTCTGAATAGGGCAGACTGGCAGAGCAAGACGGGAAGAAGGTCTTCCTTGCCATCCTTTCTCAGCGCTGGACTATGCAGAGGATGACTCCCCTGTGCTCCAGCAACGAGGAGTTGGGGCCTGTGGATGCTCACACAGCCGAGGAGGCGCTGGGCTCTGCCGCACGCCGGCCGCACAGGAACCAGGTGCTTGTCCCTTTTCCAGAAGCTGCATTTGATGTCAGCTTAAGTTGGCTAGACTATATTAGTGAGATTTTCTTGTTTCTCTCCTACCAGGTGTGACTTATCTTGGGAATTTTTTTTGTTTGTTTGTTTGTTTGTTTGTTTTTTGCTTTTGGGCCACACCCAGGATGCTCAGGGGTTACTCCCTGGCTCTGCACTCAGGAATTACTCCTGGAAATGCTCAGGGACCATATGGGATGCTGGGATTGAGCCTGGGTCAGCCTCATGCAAGGCAAACACTTTGTTTGCTGTACAATCTCTCTGGCCCGGGAGTTTCCTTTTTCACTGTGTCCTTCATTTTGTGATGCGGATGGGAGCAACACCTAGGTGTGTCCAGGGCTTATTCCTGGCTCTGTGCTCACGGACCACTCCCTGGAGGTGCTTGGGGCACCATTTGCAGTGCCGAGGAGTAAACCTGGTCGGCCATGTGCAAGTTCAGGGCTTTACTATCTCTTCCAGCCACACTGTGTCCATGTCTTAGCTTCATGTAAACACCATGGCTTACAAAGCTGTCTGTGATGTATTTGTCACAGGCATTCAGTATTTCAACATCAATCCCACTACCCCTGTGACCTTCCCTCTACCATTGTCTCCTTTTCCTAACTATCCCTTAAGCCTGCCTATGTAGCAGGCCCACAATGGTTTATTTTATATTGCTTGTTACCACTAAGTGGGTAATGGAATTTTCAAAAAATACTTCAGTAAAAGAAAATTTGTGAGAATTTTTTTT
This sequence comes from Cryptotis parvus, assembly GCA_021461705.1. Lineage (NCBI taxonomy): Eukaryota > Metazoa > Chordata > Mammalia > Eulipotyphla > Soricidae > Cryptotis > Cryptotis parvus. The sequence goes on from JAJIBD010035771.1 coordinate 24,364, forward strand.
TTCCTTTTGGGTCTCACCCCACGACGCTCAGGAATTAATCCTGGCAGTGCTCGGGGACCTTATGGATGCCAGGAATCGAACCCAGGTTGGCCGCATGCAAGGCAAATGCCCTACCCACTGTGCTATCACTCCGGCTCCTGTGAGAATTATATCTCACCAGTGGGGACATTAACCTTGTATGAGAGTTTACTAAGCTTTTGGTGCTATTTGAGCTTCTGTATTACGCTTTGTTAATCAAGCTTTGTTGGCTTCTGTGGTACATTCCCATGCAATCTGATGTGCTCCTCCTGGATGTTAGTATTGCAGAGTTTGGAGATTTGGTATGGCCGTGAATGTGGCCACACACTCTGGAAAATTCAGAGTAATTAACTAGGCACTCAGCTTACATTTGGCAGCTGTGGATGTTAGTGTGGGTTGCAGGGTCTTTCAGAAGCATGGGAGGTTTGGAGAGAGGCTTCTGGAACACGGGGTGGGGGCTTTGGAGAGAGGCTTCCGGAGGCATGGGCGGGGGTTGGAGAGAGGCTTTGAAAGCATGTGGGGTTTGGAGAGAGGCTATCTGCCCCCACTCTGAGAAGAACCCAGAATTCTATCAACAAATAACTGTGTACCTGAAAGTTTTGGCAGTTTGACGTCTCTGTTGAGCTCAATCTTGAGAAGGTGAGTCTGGCCATGGCCGGGACCACAGCTGTTGGGGTGTGAGTGCCGCTACCGGGCTTCAGCAGTGTGCGGATTTGGCCTGCCCACATCTGAGGGCACCCCAGGGTTCTCAGCCAGAAACTGCTGTATCTGAGAATTTTTGAAGCTAATTGATGTCTTCTGAGGTTTAATCATGAGTCTATAAAGCTGGGCCAGTAGAGGAGCTTAAATGGTGACGTGGTGGGACGTGGCTCCCACTGTTGAAAGTTCAAAAGTTCTTTCATCTTTGAAAGACAAAGATAAAACATCTTTACAGAGAACCCAGAGGAGATTCTGTGACCAGATGCTGAGATGCCAAGGGGAGCCCCACCAGCCCTCAGGCCACACTTTCAGCCTGGGGTTCAGGACTGAGCCTCACTGGGAGAGGCATCCCGCTCAGCTGTTGGGCAGTGGAACATGCTGCCACATTCTCCTTAGAGTTGCTTTTAGTGACCTGTGTGACCTCCTGTGGTCTGCAGGATAGAGATGTCTGCTCTGCCTCTCAGCAAGTCTGCTTCACCATCACCAGGACCTGTGTACATAGGGACCGCTCTTTGTTTTATTCAGGCGTCACCCCTAGTCATGCTGGGGGACTGTTCCCAGTGGGGCTTGGGATGCCGTGAGGTGCTGGGGAACCCGGGACTCCCTCATACAAAGCTTCTCAACTGAGCTATTTCCATGGCCCTTCCTTTCCTTCCTTCCTTCCTTCCTTCCTTCCTTTCCTTCCTTCCTTCCTTCCTTCCTTCCTTCCTTCCTTCCTTTCCTTCCTTCCTTCCTTCCTTCCTTCCTTCCCCCCCTTCCTTCCTTCCTTCCTTCTCCTCCTCCTCCCCCTTCCTTCCTTCCTCCTTCCTTCCCCTCCCTCCTTCCCTTCCTTCCTTCCCCTTCCTCCCTTCCCCTTCCTCTTCTCCTTCCTCCCTTCCTTCCTTCCTTCCTCCTTCCTTCCTTCCCCCCCTTCCTTCCTTCCTTCCCTCCTCTTCCTTCCTTCCTTCCTTCCTTCTTCCTTCCTTCCTTCCTTCCTTCCTTCCTTCCTCCCTTCCTCTCCTTCCTTCCTTCCTTCCTTCCCTTCCTTCCTTCTTCCTTTCCTTCCTTCCTTCCTTCCTTCTTTGATGGGGACACACCTTTTGTTACTCAGGAATCACTCTTGGTGTTGCTCGGCAAGTGCGTTACCCCATCCTAGCTCTTCAGCCCTACAAGTGCCTTTTCTATGACCTGTTCATTTCACTCACCTCCTCAAACACAGACACCATTTTTTTTGGCTCCCCAAAAAGGGCAACATCTGGCGATGTCCAGAAGGTCGTGTGGTGCTGGGTTGAACGTGGGTCAGCAAATGCCTTAACCCCCGACTCTCTCCCTGGACCCCCTAAACGTTTTGGAAGTAGAAAAATAATGTAACAGAAAAAAAAGAGGGGTGGGGGTGTGGAGGAAAAATATAATGTAACAGTTATTATTTGTTATATCTGTTATTGGAAATGTTACTGGCGCCCGCTCGAAGCAAATCTGTGAATAACGGAATTCAAGTGATCAAGTGATCTGTTATTATAATATAACAGTTATTATTTGTTATTTATTGTTATATCAGTTATATTTGTTATAAGCACACGGAAGAAACTGTTTCTTCTCCAGACTGGCTGAGTGTTGGTGGTATAGCATTTTCACGTATTTGTTTTGCTTTTGGGTCACACCCTGCTGTGCTCATGTTTGTTCCTGGCTCAGTACTCAGTGGCCACCACTCCAGGTAGTGTTCAAGAGACCAAGTGTGCCAGGGCTTGACCCTGACCTCCTGTGTCGGGAAGCTGCCGGGTCCCCGACAGTGTCAGGACAGAAGTTCTCTTCTACCTCCGAGGACACCGGGGGAACAGATGAAAATACATGAGTCTGGTGCAGTTCAAAAAGGCTTTTAATAGTATAAAAGCTCTTCCACAGCACTCCAATATAATGAACAAGCTCTAGCTCTGGTCCGAACTTAGGCCATACAAAAGAGCCTAAGTCTCCCACCAAAGAGAGAGGATGTCACCTGAGCTGAGTCCTACCCAGAAGGAGCAAAGGCCAAAGAGCAAAAGGCCAAAGAGCAAAAAGCCAATAGCCAAAAGCAAAAGGCCAAGGAGCCAAAAGCCACAGGAGCCAAAAAGCGAGAGCTGAGGGAGCCAAAAGTCGAAGGGGTCTCAAGTCAGTCCCCTTATATACGCCAAAGTAATCCAGGGAGGCCAGGGAGGGTCGTGTCAACAAAGAACTCTAAACAGAGTATAGTGCCACACCCTATTGCAGGTGTAAACAAAGGTTATGCCAAGGACTAATCCTTTCTACCAAGATTATCTCTTATGTAAAACACTGGAGAGAGAGAGGGCTGATATAAAGTAATACATCTTAACTTCATGAGCTTCATGTAATCTAGATGGTACCCACAAGGTCCTTATTATTATCTGCACCAGGGTGATTCTGAGTATCTTGTTCTCGTGTACTGAAAGGGTCACACTCGCCTGCTTAGAGCAAACTAGTATGATCCTTCCTATAGTCTTCCTATAGTCTCAATGTAGCCAGGGTGGTAGTCTCCTGGTAAATTCTAACTGTCCCACGCTGGGTGCAGTGGGTATAAAGAGGAGCTGTGCCCAATCTAGAAAACATAGAAGTCTTAGTAGATGTATAAGTCAGAAGTTATTCAATCAAGGTGACTTCTGTAACTGCCATACCCTCTAGCAGTGTTTGCATAGAAGAGAGGTCTCATTAGAATGAACCTTGACTTAAATAGATTAAGCTGGGAGTGGGCAAAACAACAAAACTCCCAGATTAGCTAGATCTGTCCGCCAACACTCCTGCATGCAAACCCTGTGCTCAGCCTGTCGAAGTTTTCACCTGGAGTAACTGCCTTCCCTTGTAGCCTCAAGACATGGTTTAGATTTGTTTCTAAATACCGCTCCAGGAAAAGACCAAAGTCAGACTGTTTTGACATTTTCCCTTGGCCTTTTAGTTTACGATGAATCCGTGTTCATTGATTTCCTGTTTGTTCCCTCCATGTTCGGGCGTGTAGCTCTGTACTGGCTCACTCTGTAAAGCAGTTGTCCCTTGGCCAGGTGCACGTACTCATCTCTGCATTTCTGCACGCCTAGAAAGCCCTTCCCCTGTGCGACCTGGGAGCCAGGGCCAGGTTTCCAGCCCACCTAGTCAGAAGGACGGCCATTGCCCAGGCCCGCTGGACGGTACTTCGAAGTGAAGGGTCCTTTCAGCCGGAGAAAGGCTTCCCTTCGCCAGAGCCTTCCGATTCTCGTAGGCCACAGTGGGAGGCAAGGCATGCCGGCTGGTCTCACACCTGGTTCGTGCCAGGAGCCTTCGTGTTCTTTCTCAGGCGTTTCCCGACTCCGTGGGCAAGTGTGTGAAGTCATCGGTTCTGTGACTTCCTAGGCCCTCCCCGATCTTCCCTTTGCAGAATCAGAATTTGTATGTTTTCCCTTTGATTCAGGTTCACTAGAAAGCACACACCGTGCATCCCTCTCCTTATTTAGAATACTTGTTAGACATGAAGCCTTCACGGGGACATGGCCAGGGAGTCCTTAATGCATTCACTGTATCACTGTCTTCCCGTTCATCATCGATTTGCTCGAGCGGGCACCAGTAACATCTCCATATGTCCTGTCTCATGCAGGTAGAGCCCAAGGGCACCTGCTTGCTCCAGGAACATAAAGAGCCTCAAACCATTCATTCCATCAGGTCATGGGAATGAGGTTATAATTGTTACTGGTATTTGGCATATCAAATACGACACGGGTAGCTTGCCAGGCTCTGCCGTGCGGGTAGCATACTCTTGTAGTCATCGCTAAATCCAACATTTATGATTCAAATATGTATCGAGGGTGTGTGGGACTTGCAAACCTGCCGTGCATCCACTAGATGGCACCAGGTCTGAAGAGAAATGGCTTGTGGGGGTACCTTCCAAAACCGCGACTTCCCACATTTACTACAGACGACTGTATCAGAAGTAAACAGGTCAACATTTTATCCTTTACACAGAATCCGTTCTTCCTCTGAAGCAACAGTTGTCCACGCTAGTGAGGTGAGGAAGCCCACTGTGCCTGCCAGGCTGCTGGAGTTGGTCTCGATGCCTGGGGCCGGCTGAGCAGGTGTCCCATGGGAAGTGTGTGCTCGCGAGAAACAGCCTGGCTAGGGGAAGCAAATCCTGTTTCAGCTGCCTCTCTTGCTGATGCCAGCGGAGTAAGCGGGAGGAGCAGGGGAGCCGTACACAGGTTCGTGAGGAAGCCGAGAGACGGGAGGTTCCATAGTGCCCGTCGGAGCTGGCGCCTGGGATTCCGTCGAGCCCCGCTTCACGGTGGGCATCGAGTGCATGATTCATCCAGAGGCCGAGCCCTTTGGAAGTAGGCCAGGGGGCCATGTGGGGCCGCTGAGTTGTGAGCCCGCAGTTCTCCTGCGCTTGTTGATTTTTCCTGGTGTGCCACATCAGGGTTCCCTCTGCCTTACGGTCACAAGGGCCCCTGCTGGAGCTGCCCGGGCGCTCTGCATACTTTTACTTTCCCCGGCTGTCCCCCGTGGGGCCGGACAGCCCCCAGTGACGGCCGAAGGCTTTTTGGTAGCTCCATGCCATGGGGAAGGAAGCGAGGAGGCAGCAAGTGCAGTGTGGGCTCGAGTGGCCCCCTGTGCATCCTGAGGGTCAGTCCCCACTGGACCTGCGGCCCCCCCCCTGCCTGGCCCTGCAGGAGCCTGCTTCCTCCGCTCCAGGTCCGGGGTCAGCTGGCCTCGCAGCCTCCTTTTGCCAGGTTTTGAACTCTCTGCATAACTCATCCAGCCTGTATTCTTTCTGCATCTGACTTCCACATTGGGTGTGTACACATTAAAGACGCCCCGAGGAACCAAATGTTAATTACTGAGGTTCACCTCTTCATTCCTAAGGATATTCGTCCCTCGTCTCTGTGGTGGTCAACATGCGCTCATCCTTTCTTTCTTTGACATTTTGCTTGGTTCAACTTTTCCCAACTATTAATTTCCTTTTTTTCCTTTTTTCCTTTTTGGGTCATACCCAGCAATGCTCAGGGGTTACTCCTGGTTCTGCATTCAGGAATTACCCCCGGAAGTGCTCAGGGGACCATATGGGATGCCAGGCAGTGACCCGGGTCAACCATGTGCCTGGTAAATTTCCTACCCGCTGCACTATTGCTCCAGCCACCTATGAAAGTGTCCTTGATCACTTGATCACTTGACATCCCGTTATTCATCGATTTGCTCGAGCGGACGCCAGGAACATTTCCATTTGACCCTATCACGTGCCAATGTAGCCTAATGGCATCTGGTTGCTTCAGGAATATGAAGAGTCTCAAACTGTTCGCTCAGGGTCTTGACAAGGAAGTCTGACCATCTTGTAGGTGGGCAGCCACGTGATCTTTTGACATCCCATGGGATCCAGTCGGTAACGGCTCTAGTCCAGTGGTTGTCTCCAAATCGCATTACATGTTCAGCCCATCTGATTTTTCGATGCCTTGGCAATGAGACA
>JAJIBD010035772.1:0-23950 GCA_021461705.1 Cryptotis parvus
GCACTTACCTTAACTCTCCTTGGTATCTATCTCTTTAGCCCCAGTAACAGACTTTTAAATGTGACTGCATTTAAAAAATGAAATGACCTGAGATAGGTCATTGCACTCAATGATGAATTGTAGTGCAAAAGACCTGGAATTTTGTATCACATTGTTCCATGAGATACCCCAAAGACCCTCACCATTCCCAATCCTCAAAAAAATAGTTGGGTGTATCCTTTGAGCACTGCAGGAGTTCAGATAAGAATTGTTTATATGGGATTCCTATGCAAAAACATTTCAGAGATTTTTCCTCAAATAAAATCTTTATGTGCTGGAATTACCAGGATTGAAAAACATTCCCCTATCTATTGAGCAAAATATTCTCTTGCTTTGGAGACTTAAACTTTCAAAATATCCACTACTTTTATCCCAACATAAAGACTATGTAGCAAATGTTTTGATGCCTCTTTATAAAGTAAACATACCCAGTTCTCAAATTAAAAACAAAAAATGTATACTACTACGCATATATCAGGCAATGGATAGCAGATGTTTTATATACTTCATCAAGCAATATGCTGTCCAATGTTAACATGATCTGATGCTGTTTTGTTCAAACCAGCATTTAAAAGAATGTTCAGGGTCAGGAAATACTCTCAGGGTTTTGGCTTGCAATGCCAAAGCCAACCATGGTTAGATGCTATGTAATTTGTAGAGTACCACAAGCACTGCCAGAAACAGTTCCTGGAGCATAGAGGCAGGAATAACCAGCAGCACCTGCTGTGACCCAACTGAGCACAGGAACCAGGAGTAGCCAGCTCCAGATCAGTTGTGTCAGTGGCGCTTGTCTTCTTTTAGAGGGACACTCGTCATTGGATTCCTTAGGCACTCCAGCAATCAAGGATAATCCTATGTTGAGATATTTAATCAAGTAACACCTGCAGTCATATATCCCTCATCCCAAATAAAAACAACATATAAGGACCAGATAAGGTAGAAAAAGTGCAGTAAAACACATGCTTTGCATGTGACTGACTAGGCTTTCTACCAATACAACCTGTGTCCTGTCAACACTGCCAGGGAGTAACCCCTGTACACTGTCAGGTGTGATCCCAAACAAAAATAAATAAACAATGGAATGTGTCACAGAGATTTGGTTGCATAGATCTATTTGGGAAGCTACCATCAATCTTTCCATAAATTGGAAGTCACACACTGAATTATGCTGTCATTCATTGGAATCTAATGGTTTTAGGTAAATGAGCTCGTTATAAATGAAAAAAAATAAGAATGTGTGACATATTTATTCTTGCATTGTTGAAACCAATTATCATAAATAAGGTTAAATTGGTCAGAATGGAATAATTTACTCAGTAAAAAACATGCAAAAATACCATTGCCAAAGCTTCATTCAAAACACTTCAGTAAAGATAGGGAACTAACATCAATTTCAGGAGAAAAGTATATAATTTTGGAAGTAAATTATGGATAAAAAATCAGTGTAATGTTGTCAATTTATGCGAAATGACCTAATGAGATAGTTCATTGCATCAATTTATTTACCATATGGTTCGACTTCTAAGATATGTAAAACCTAAGGTTTGTCTTTTGTTTGATTTTTGGCTTTTGTTTTATTGCACACACTGAGGCTGTGCCCAGGGCTTATTACTACTTCTGGCTCTGTGCTCAGAGATCACTTCTGGAAGCTGAAGAATCATTCCTGGCTGGGATCAGGGAGCCAAATGTGGCTTGTAGAAAAGTGAACCTGTGCGCTAAGTGCCTTCTTCTCTGTACTATTCTAGTTTTTAGGTAAGCAACATTTTGAATTTGAGAAAAAGGCTTACACTTCTTAAAATACCTTTATATACTTTCATAATTATTTCATATTTCCTATAGTCCCATTTTAAATAATTCCTTCCATTTTGAGAAAAAGAAAAAAGAATCCTGTGTAGAGAAAACTAAAGTCAAATTTATTTTTACTACCATTAGGGTAGAGAAATGGACACTTATAAAACATAATGTTGAGCTTTCCCCTTATTTTTATTCCAATTTTATAATTTGTTGACAGTAAAATAAGCTCAACATAGAGATGATCCAGATGGTAAGTCACTTGCCTGCATAAATCTAAGTATGGGTTTAATTCTGAGCTGAATGATCCCCTACACCACCAGGAGTAATTTTTGAGTGCAGAGCCCATGTACTTCAGGGTGTGGCCTATTATGTCACCCCCAATCCCCAAACCAAAATGCTCAATATTAGTGATCTATTTAAAACAAAAAAAAAATCAACATTAACTGAGACAAATAAGAATAGTATTTGTCCAATTTTATTAACTTCTCAGCTTATTGAATTATCTATGTAATACATATAGGGAATTTTAATATTTAAATTTATAATTTTTTATGGATTTTACCGAATTTTATAATTTTATGAATTTTTATATTTGAATTTGTGCTATTTTGTCACAAAGTCTTTGAAGAGTCAACATGTTTGCACATCTGGAGAATGTCGCTTTCAAGGGGAAAGCCAAAAAGGTTGAATTAGTGGATTGTGCACAAACCTCAGCTTTCTTCCTAGTCAAGTAAAAGAGCCAAGTGTCCCACTGTGATGAGAAAACGAACCCCAGGGAAATAATCATGTTTAGGAATTTGAGGGATAGAGTAAAATACTAGTAGATTGCTGGCTGAAAAAATGTGTCAACAAAATATTTTAACAGAATTTTCCTTCCCCCTAATTTACCAGTGAACTGGATACTCAATAAATACATGTATCTCTGTTGTTGAGTTATTATAACACTGCCAACTTCTTAACCTCATGATTGATAGAAGCTGAGAATAGCCTTAGTGTTCTACATCTGTCATTAAAGGCTCTAGACCTTCAGAGTGGACACAGCTTCTCTATAAGATTTTAAATATTACAAGCTGTTACACACTTTATATTACAGCCTCTATGAAGGATATACTCTTTTTAAAATGACACATTTGACTTTATTGCTTTTATGTTCTTTGTCAGGTTACTAACTATGTTTATTGTTCTTGGTTCTTTTAATCTTTCCCAGCTTGTTGTATATACTTTAGGAATTTTCAAAAAATCCTGGGGGAAAGGAGTGTTGCATAAGTAGACCTTATTATAAATCCACAACTATGGTAGAAGTTTCCTAATTATCAAGGGGTGACTTTGAGGAAATATTGGTCTTAAAAAGACAGATTCAGTTTTTCCGGTCCACACCTGGCTGTGCTCAGGGCACCAAGTGTCTCTACACAGAGATCATTCCTGGTGGCACTCAGAGGGGCAATGGAACTGGGATTGTCTCTGCTAACAAGTCCCTTACACCTCAGTACTATCTATCAACCCCACAAAGTAACATGTTTTTTATTATATTTTAAAAATAATTTAAAACTGTTATTTTTACTTAGAATAAGTTTTTGTTTTCCTTTTTGGAGCTTTCCACAGTCATGTTTTGGAATCATGCAATGTCAGGATTTGAAAATCCCAGGTTGTCCCTATTAGAACCATGAGCTTAAGTTCTTTGAGTCTTTCTCTGGTCACCTTTTTAGTGAGTTTTTTTAATAATTTCCCTTGGACCAATGAACTTATCTTTATTTGTGGCAATTGAAATAGGAACACTTTATGAACTATTTTGAAATGGCTACTGTTGCTTTGTTGTTCAGCACAGAGCTGAACTGAAAGATGCCATTGCTCAAGAAGTAGCTGCTAAATTTGCATGACCGCTCAGGAGAACATGGCAAGGACAGAGTGCATGTCAGCCTCCTGTCACGACTGCGATTGGATAAAGACCAGCACCCTGGATCTTAATAGAGATTCTTACAGGTTTAAGTGTAGAATTAAAGGGAGAGATATTTTAGTACAAAAGATAGCTAAAAAAAAAATCATGGGAGATTAGTTATAAAAGCAATGTTACGATCTTGTTTTCAAAAACTGATATTTTTATTCCCTACAAATATAATTAGGATGGGATTAGGGATGTGTTCTGTGGCAGACCACTTGCTTACTCATACATGCTTGAGGCTCTATGCATGCTCCCCCTAACACAGAAGGTAAAAGAATAAAGCAACATGGAGTCTAAATACTCACAGGGCAGATGATGTTCAAAATACTTTCTGTTGATGTCACTGATGAGGTCCGATTCAGAGTGAGTAGCACACCCACATCGAAGCCTCCACGAAGCACTTTTGAGGAATAGTTCAGCTCCATAAATTGGTAACCGGGGTATATTTAAACTGGGGAAAGTAGGGTGTGAACTCTGTGTCAGCCAATCAGGTAGAGAGGAGAAAGTCCCATGTGAATTCTGTGTCAACCAATCTGGTAGAGATAAAACAGGGTTGTGCTTAATCCCAATTACTAGGATGGGACAGGGTGTGTGATTCTGTACAGGGGTTTGATGATATCGTTTAGCTCCACTTTCATTTTGAAATGGCTGCGTATTAAGGCCCTAACACATTGTTGACGTTACCTAAAAATAACCCATGTAGCTGGAGAGACAGCAAAGGTAGGATGCTTTTTGCACATGACTAGGTTTGGGCTCTAGCTCCCCATATGGTCCATTATGGCTCCATATGGTACCCAAAGCCCTGGCAGGAGTGATCTCTTGGTGAGGATCAGAAATAAGTCCTAAACAATGCTGAAATGGTGTGTCTTGGGGACACCCCCGGGGGGTTACCAACAGTGCCGGGGAAGCAGTTTCCCTCTACCTCTAAAGCCAGCAAGGGAAATGGATGAAAAATCAGGAATTAATGGGGGTTTTAAAAGGGCTTTACTAACTCAGGTTCCGATACAATCAAAGAGCAGGAAAAACCCTCGGACTATGGGTTTCCCAGCCTAGCTCCCAGCCACGTGTAGGCCAAGATGGCTACCACGTGTTGAAGCCCAACAGAGGAATGGAAAGGGACAGAGAAGCTTAACTCCAAGGGAAGCCGAAATGGCAAAAGAGGCTTCTCCTTCTTGCAGCTTATTTTTTTATAGCTAGAAATCCACCTAACTCCCCCAACCCAACCATTCTGGGCTGGGCTACTAGAGATGAAAAACAGGGAAAAGCTCTATAGAAATGTAGCAACTTCAGGAGGCCTTCTAGGCTTTTACAAGGACCAGAGCTCACTCAAAGCCTCCTAGCAGAGCTGGGAGGAGCTGTAAGCTAAATGTAACTTCCTGGCAGGGGAGGGTCAAATGCCCTCTAGGTAATTTCTCCCAGCACCTCACCTAATGTCTTGAGGCAAGATCTGCCTAGAAAGGCCTTTATAGGGTAGAAAAGGGGTTTATGAGATGGCATGTCTCTGAGCCAAAGACAATATCAATGCCAGTTAAATATTTCTCCAAGCCTTCACGAAGAGTCTCCTCTACTCCACGGTAGTTTTGTATTTTAGTTGCCTTTGAGTTATCAGGGAGCCATGCTTGCTTGCTTTGAGGCAAACAGCAGTTATCTCTGGTCTAGTTACTTAGAGATCCAACGTGGCCAGGCAAATATGCTGGTAATATCTAGCTAGTCCCATGATGATTGTGGTAGCATGAGAGAATATTTACACCAGCCAGTATAGAATACATGGTCAGATAAACTGCCACATTTAAACTACCCCCTATCTACAAAGTGACTTGCAGGAGGCAATCCAGGGCAGATGCAGAGGCTTTTAGGCTTTTTAGGTGTCCTGCAACAGGTGTGCCTCCAAATAAAAAAGAAAATCATAGTAAACAATGCACCAGCAATGATGACTGGTCTTATATGGTGTGTTCAAAACATTAAGGGGACATCTATCTATATTCACGGTTGGCTTATCCTTTAAAAGTAATAAAAGTGTAGGCGACAAAAATGAAAATCTCTGTAAATCAATATTCTCTTCTGAGTTGAGTGTTTTTCAATACTGCTGATTATATCTAGAAATTTGCAAAAAAATGTTATGATTAAATTATAAGGAAAAAAAACTAAAGATTTCGCCTTTTCTGATTCTGCCTCTTTTCTGAGATATTTAATATGAAAAATGATGATTGTTTTTAGGCGCTGTGTGGAAATTTTTTGACAAATGTTGGTAGTTTTTATAAGGAACATATATTTGGTTATAAATATACTAAGTGTAATAAGCTTTTGACCTACATTGCTTTTATTTGGGGCACTGGGACGTCATACTCAGTGCTGCTCTGGACTTATTCCTGGCTCTAATTCTCAGGATGCAGTTGGCGAGGGACAACCATGGGATGCTGGGAATCCTGCTCCAGATCTACTGTCTGCAAGTCCCAACTGTCTGCTTTCCCACTGTGCCTTTCTCACCACCCCCTAACCTGCGGTTTTTAAAGTTGTTTCTTGTTGAGACTAAAATTAATACTTTCAAATATTATAGTTTTATAATGGTATTCACCTAAGTGACCTTTCAATTAAATTATTGGGTGACTTCTAATTCAGGATTTCCCTGAAGATAACTTTGAATATTCATCCCTTTCGAGATTTCCCATGCATTTAATTAAGCATTATGACCCACTATGAACATGTGCTGTTACCACACAAAGTCATCACGGAGATTCAAATTCCTTTTTGAGAGCAATTTGTGGAATTAATTTATCTCTATGATTTGAGGCCTCTTGAGAGGTTCATTCAACATCTGTTGGGTCATCTTTGTTAGAGACATTTTATCTGAAGAAACTAAAAAAAAATCCTGTTGGTTTGTATTTATTTCCCTAGATTTTAATTTAGACAAACATGAGGTGTAATGCTCATAAAACACCCCCATCTTTGATAGTTGTTCAGCTTAGTGTTCTGCAGAGTATGAAAAAGAAAAAGTGTTCTTCATCTTTTGCGTTTTACAAATTTACCATGTAGAGGCATATTCAATAATTTTGAGCTTTTGAATGTGATTTACTTCATAGTTTTCAACATGAACTATAATCCATTAGGGTTAGTATTTTGCCTTGAAACTTCTTGCCTTTTGCCATGGTACTCTCTTGGTTTTTTAAAATATATGTTCCTATTTGAGATATTTTTCCTTCCTTTGTATACTTTTGAATATAGTGTTTTCTATCTTCCTTTTACACTCTTATTTTCTCAAACATTCATTGGTTTCTTTATGGATAGTATTTTTCTTGTTTTTGGTATCTTATCCTCTTATCCTATTCTCTCAGGAAATGGTAAAATTTATGTGATCATTGGAAATACAATATATAAAGACCTAAGGAATAACCAGCTCATAATTTTACATGTAAGGCTGCTTTCTCTTCTTTCCCCCTTCTCTAGAGACTTCCTTCCTCCAGAATTTCACAGCGATTTTCAGGCACAGCTAGATATGTCTAATGACCTAGCGATAAAGGAGTATTATAGCATTTTTCATCTCTGTCCTGATAAATTTCCTGTCTCAATGAAATTACCTGTTTTCTTCTCAGAATGTAAAATATCAAAGTCTATAACGCTGTTCTTTTCAATGCACTACTTGGAATCATCTGGTTTATCCTGCATAAATATTAGTCTAACCTCTACTATGTAACTAATCTTATAATACTGATAAAGCTACTTGAATAAACCTTGCTTACTTCTTTTAGTTTATTAAATCTTATGCAGTGAAATTATTACACCCTGTTTACCCCTTTCTTGCTAAATCCGGTTGTGATGAACTTTCATGTGCTGTGTGCCAAGGAACCAAGTCCCCATCTAGATTGAGGTTGCTTAAAGTTGAGTTGCCCATCTCTGCCTCATAAGGAATAGCAGGCATTCAACGGCTTTCTCAACAGTTGCTTCTATAATTGCCAAAGAGGTGGAAAATAGACATGCTCAATTACTCAATAGTTTTTAATGCTTCTTGCAGAACTGATCCATATTACATCTCATACAACTACTCAAATATATTTATTTGGCACCTACTAACTTGAGAAGGGTTCGGATAACTGCAATCGTATTATAGGTCTGTGACAAGAACTGGAGTAACGTTGAAGTCTTATTGATTATACCATGGTAATTTCAGGATTTTCCACAGTTTTCCATGTGTTGTTGTTTATTTGTCTTGGGGCCACATCCAGAGATGCTTAGGACTTTCTCTAGCTCTCAACTCAGGAATTACTCCTGCCAGTACTTTACTTTGAATTGAACATGGGGTCAGCCTTGTCCAAGGCAAGTGTCCTACCAACTATTCTATCTATCTCTCAATCCCTGATTTCCATATTTATATTACCCCTTCTCCTTTTTAATTCTTTTCCAATAATTTGCTGTATCATAGTTCTTTTCTTTAAAAATATTCCTCGTATGTGGCATTTAGAATAACTGAACTTTGCAATGCAGGAAAGAACATTGGGGAGAGAAGGGAGTGGGGAAGAGAAAGGTAAGAAGCAGCAAGGGGCAGGAGTCAAGAGTCAGGTCCCTCAGTGGTGGAGCTAAATATTGAGGCATAGAATCAAAACCACAGAAATCATTATGTCCAGAATCTTTACAAACAAGCTTAAAAGTTGAGTTTCAGAGGACAGCCTGGAGGAGGCACTGAAGGAAGTTGACCCTGAAGTGAAACGGTGCTGAAGTCTAGTATCTGAAACTCAACTGTGAAGAACTTGTTAAATCATGGTACTTTAAAATAAAAAAGAAAAAATAGAATCATACAAGTAGATATCTTAAAATAATTTTTTTCAATATAAAATTCTATGTTTACTTGATCTAATCAAGATTTTTTGCTCCTCACCTTTTACCTAAAATTGTAAAGTCCCAACAAGCTCAGAATCTTTCCAGATGTTTTATATATTTGTTTCGTTTTTGTTTTGTTTTTTTAGCTTTTTGGGTCACACCTGGAGACGCTCAGAGGTTAACTCCTGGCACTTTGCTCAGGAAGTACTCCTGGTCTTGCTTGGGGACCATACGGGATGCTGGGGATTGAACCTGGGTCAGCCGTGTGCAAGGCAAACAGCCCTCCCACTGTGCTATCACTCCAGCCCAGTAATAATTTATTTTGAAGACTTACCAAAATTACTTGGCTAAACTGTCGTCTGTGTTTGTTTTTTTTAACTGTCGGAGGTGTGCTTGGAGTCACTGTTAACTTCTTCTCCTAATACCCCCCTCTCTGTCATTAATCCCTAAGTTTAATTTCTCTCCCATCCTACCCACCCATGGCAGAGCCTGCAACATGTTGTATTTGATATGCCAAAAGCCAGCAACAATTATAGACCTCATTCCCATGAGCCTGAACAAATGGTTTGGGGCTCTTTCATGTTCCTGGAGTGAGCAGATCCCCTTGGCTCTGCTAGCATGTACAGGACTCTATGGAGATGTTACTGGGGCCCGCTCGAGCAAATCGATGTTCAACGGGAGACAAGTGATACAAAGTGATACATATATATACATATAAAGAAATTAGGGAAGAGGTTGTTTCTTTTTTTGCTTTTCCCCTCAACTCAGTGTTTCCAAAAGTATTATACTTAACTTTTGATTGCCTTTGGGTGATTTAAATGTGTTGGTGTATGCTGGTCTCCCCCCCAGAAAAAAATCAGAGCAGAGTATAGGGCTTCTGTCCCACGGGATCAGCTGCCAGAGGATGGAGAAAGACACGAGAGTCAGCAAAGTTTCAAAAGACTTTACTCCACTTGTTCTGGTATACATTTCAAAGCAATGGGAACCCCATACTTTTTTGGTTCCTGGCTGAGCCCCGACACATGTAGTTTTTTAGAATTTTAGGCAAAGATGGCCGCTACCAGTGCTAAGGCCCAACAGAAAAGAGAAGGGAGAGGAGGAAAGGAAGAAAAGGCAAAATGTGAATATAGCCACAACTTTTATAACTTTTCAGTTCAGACCACCCACACCAATGGAAAGCAACTGGGTCAATTCCCTCAGGTAATTTTTCCCAGGTCCTCACCTAGTCCATTGAAATGTTAATATTGCCCAGTCAGGGCTTCAGGTCCTTGGTAGATGGGGTAGTGGGGCATCTGAGATTATTGTATCTCAGAATATAAAAGCATGCATCTGTACCAATGGATATTCTACAGGCTGGTATACATTTCTCCAAGCCTTCACAAGATTATCGTGTTTACAGTTGTTTTTGTATATTAGCCTTTAGACTTATTAAAATGTCAACCTTGCTTGCTTGGAGGCAAACGACATTTCTCTCTGGTCTAAGTACTTAGCAATCCAACACAGCCAGGTAAATATACTGGTAAGATCTATCTAGTCCCATGATGATTGTGGTAGCGTGAGAAAAAAATATTTATACCAGGTAACATAGAATAATCCATGGTAAGATATAATGCCATATAAAGTCACATATTCAAACTGTTTTCTTGCCCCTATATCTATAAAGTGGCCTTCTGGAGGAATTCCAGGCGAGATGCAGAATCTCTGGGCAATAGTGAACCTGACTTTAAGAGCCAGAAGCAGCTCTGTGTCTATGCCTCATGTGTCTGTGTCTCTGGATCATGGCCAACAGTGCTGGAGACAAGTTAGGCAGGCCCACCAGGGCCTGCCAGAGGGAACTCAGGTGAGAGGATGGGGGGCACCAGCTCTAGCTCCAAAAAAGTCTGGTGATTTCATTATCACGACCTGCATTCTTGAGCTTAGAATCTGGTTTCTCTCTTGGGTGGGGCTCTGATGAGTTGTGGAGTACAGACCTTGAAAATGGCTGTAGTGTGGTGTGTGAGTATTTCAGCTGCTTCTGGAGGCTCTATTGGGAGAGCAGGCTAGGACCAAACCTTACCCCCTTCCAGGACTCTCTATCAGCCTAGCACAGCAACTCTTCATCCAATTGTCTGCATCTCTGGGTCACGGAAGACCAGTACCTGGTAGTTCTAGGCAGGCCCACCAGACCTTCCTAGGGGACCGAGGTGGGGAAGGGCCAAGTTCAGGCTCCACAAAATCCTGTATTGAATGTTTTCACTTGTCCTTTCACTCATATATTTTTTCTTCTTAAACCCCTAATCCCTCAGTACTAGCCATGAAAAAGGTCTGCCATAAAAACCACTTTCAGGCACATTTTAATTTTTATTATTCTATCTTTCATTGTTATATAAAAAGTAGAGACTACTATCCCTGTAAGAAATGGTAATAATTATTCTGTGTTAAGCATTGCACAACAGAAGAAATGTTTCACTATGTAGTTCTTGACACAGTTGATGTTTATAGTCTCAAACATTAACTAAATATGAAGTACAACGTAAAGGTTCAGATTGCTACTCAGATACTTCTTAAACCCCAAAGTTGCCATTTAAAATGCTTCTGCTTCCTTGCCATCACGTTACCTCTTACCTCTCGCTGTCTTTTCTACTATCAATATATGGATACTATATATGGGAAACCTAACAATATCTCAACTCAAATCCACAGGTAGCTGATTCCTCAACAACTAACTTAGTATATCTGACGGGGAGCCTTTTAGAATTTAATTTTATTTTTGCAGAAATTCTTAGTAACTTCCCTCTCCCTGTAGACAAAATCTGAGTCCTAATCTTGCTTGTCATAATCGGCCTGTACTAACCTCTCCGCCATCTTCTTCAACCTTTTTGAATTTCCTGACTCAAAATATATTGTATTTCTTTCAGTTCTGAAAAGGTGAGGGATTTTACATATGCTATAAGTCTTGCTAACAGTAAAGCCATATATAACCTTCCTTTCTTAGCAATTAACATCTATTCATCTTTTTCTAGAGCTAGTTTTCCATGGGTATCTGAGATTAAGTCCACAATATTAGATAAGTATTCTTCCTACATTATTTCAAAAAATCTATTGCCAAGTCTAAGCTCTTATATCATGTATTACGTTTTTCTGTGTATTTGAGTGTCCTTTTTCATTGCCACATAGGGTTCTCTAATTAACTTGCTATTTTTTGATACTATTCGCACTACCAGTACTTAGCACATTGGAGCTAATAACGAGTTTCTGAAGACTAAAGCATATTGTGAATCCAAGTTTTCTATAAGAAAAAGAACATTTTGTTTCCATAAGCAACAGATTTACTTTATTTTAAATTTTAGTTTTTGGGTTCCAACATATTACTCGGCTTTATAATAAATAAAAAGTAAGCTCTTCCTTTCTAGTCTAAAGTACCCTTCAGAATAGCAACTACAATCATGACAGCAAAAACAGAATTATAAATAACTTCTATATTTCTTACAATAATCATGGTAATTCGTATATGTATGGGTGATTTCTATTCTGGAATATGAAGAATTATCCAAATTTTATTAGTATTTTGGTCGGGGTATGCTGGGCTCCCAACCAAATCCAGGCAGGTACTGGGGATCACCTTCTACCCCGGGATTGATGGCCAGTTGATGGAGAAAGATGCAAGAATCCAGCCTAATCTCAAAAGCTTTACTCCACTTGTTCTGGTATACAATTCAGCAGAAGGGAAAAACACCAGACTTTTAGGTTCCTACCTGGACCCTGGCCATGTGTAGGTTTAGTATCCTAGGCCAAGATGGCCGCTGCATGTCCTAAGACCCAACAGGGAAGAGAAGGAGAGGAGAGCAGAGGCAGAGGGCAAAGAGGAAGAAGAGAGAAAAGGCATGGAAGAAAGCAGGCTACAGCTTTTATAACTTTTCAGCCCTTACCAGCCACATCAATGTTAGGGGGTCAATCCCTCAGGTAACTTATAGCAGGACTTCACCAAGTCCCATTGGAAATGGTAATATCGGCCCATCCAAGGCTGCAGATGTTTTTCCACCAGACCCCCTGTTTAGATGGGAGGAAGGCATGTATCTGTATCAATGGTTATTCTACAGCCAGGTATATATTTCTCAAAGCCTTCACAAAGAGTCTCACCTTTACTTCATAGTTGTTCTGTATATTAGCCTTTAGACTTATTAGAGAGTCAACCTTGCTTGCTTGGAGGCAGACAGCATTTCTCTCTGGTGTAATTACTCAGAGATCCAGTGTGGCGAGGTAAATACTTAAATACTGGTAATATCTATCTAGTCCCACAGTGATTGTGCTTGCATGAGAGAAAATATTTAGACCAGCTAACATAAAATGCATGGTAATACTACTGCCACCTAAAGTCACAGATCCAAACTTTCTGTCGTCCTTTATACTACGTGGCTTGCAGGAGGTAAAGTACATGCAAGCTGCTCTCGGCAACAGTTGTCTTACTGCAGAAACTCGTACATTATTTGCTGGGTTTAACATTATATCCTTCCATGAGTAGAGGAGGAAATATAGTTTGCTTTAAATACAGAGACAAATTCCGTTCACAAAAAGAAATACTTCTCCTAAGTCATGGTCAGAAGAGTAGTAAGCAAAATGTTTTCTATTTATATGTGTTCCATTCTGGAAGGGTCTCTGACATTAAAATAAGTAAACCATGATGATCTGTAGATGAATGAATGGACAGATCTAAGAATAGCTATTGGATTCTAAAAGTGTCAAATGCTCTTGAGAAAAGATATTCATATAAAGATGTGGCTGAGTATTTGTACAGTTGAGTGTATGTTACCACAATTTTGGAGTGCAAAAATGTAATGTTTTTTAAAATAACCTTTTTAAGAAAAAGCATCTGTAAATTTGTTTTGAGCAATGTTCTTATAGAAGTGAGAGTTAGCAGAACAAATTCTTAAGAAGAGGGAACAGAGTTAGTAGAAAATCTTAATGGTTTTCTTTAGTATAGCAAAGTGTGAAGGATACATGTTGAAATCATTATTTTTTTGAAATGAAGTATCACCTGAAATAATTGGAGATTGTGATTATTAGTTGCTGAGTTTGGAGTTCCTCAGCATTCTCGAAAGTGGAGAGCCAACACTGTTTCCTAATGCAGGCTGAAATATCAATGTATTTATGTTCGGAGGGCAGCTTAGAGCTGCAGTGAAGTGATATTGCTAGAAAAACTGAGAAACCACAGGCATAGTGCCTGAACCAGGTAGTTTTACAGAGGTAAAACTGAGGAGGCATTTTTGGATACTTTAGGAATCAACTGGGAGATTTTCCTATATTTCTATCTATATTTTTGTACATGGGTAAGAGGTAACTTTTAAACTCTCAAGTTTAAAATAGCCTGTATCCTTAATCAAAATTGTTTGGCCTAGTAAAGAATGGAAACTTGAGTAATAGGAATTTCTATTATAATTATGAGGAACCCTCTGCGCTACACTCAAGAAGATAATTTTCCTGGGATGGCATAATTATTTCTGAATAATTCAAAAACTAAAAATGCACATTTTTTAGCAGCTTTGCCATTTTTTCATAGATTTTGATAACTTATTGCTTAATGTACCACAGTGTATTATTGTACTTCAGCAGGGCATCAAAGTTACACTAGCTGCTTCGAAATTACTGTGAATCTATATTTGCAATAGATTACCTTAATTATAAATATATCTATCCTTAATATTAAAAAGCTTTTTTATTTTTAAGTATTATTTTTATTCTTAGCCTACCGTGAGATATGCAAATAAAAAGAGATATACAATTAAAAAGTCCATATTTGGGTTTGCCTGGTCATACAGTGTTCAAGCTCCCCATCCCTCCACTCAGTGCCCATCTCTCCACCACACCAAAGTCTCCCCTTTCCTCACCACTTCCCAGCCACCGCTCCATGCTTGCAGGTTCTTTATTTCTAGCTTTTCCACTTCTCTCTCTCTTTTCTCTTTCCTTCCCCCTTCCAGACTATGGATTACAGGGAACTGAAGAAAACATATAGGAAATATCTTTCATATTCACCTTATTACTTGACCTACTTCCAACTAGACCTAAGGATTATTTGAAAAGGTTTTGCATTCTGCAAAAATAGTCACAAAAAGTTTGTGCCCTATTGAGCAGAAGCAGCCACACCTTGTCACATCCACTAAAATTCTTGGTTAGTCTGAAAATCCGTGATATTTGATCTGTTGACCTTAAGAAATAATGTAATATATTTAAACAGTATTTGCTGCATTTACATTGGATGTTGGTAAAATATCTATAATCAGTTATGTTATTAGGTTACTGACCGAGGCTGCACTACTTTGTACTTTCTTAACTATAATATTTTGTGTAATGCAAATTATTGGAAATAAGGAATGGCAACAGACATAAATACCATGAGCATTTTGTACATAATTTGTGATTCTCTCATTTTTACCTAGATGATGATATTCTGGTCATTTTATTCAACACATTTTATGTGGATTATGAAAATACTTGATATCATAGGACTTTCAAGCCCAGCTTGTTGCCACCTCCTTTTGGAATAATGATCCCCATATTACATATTGCATTAAGTACAGTAGAGTCCAGAGATAGTGATGTTATTGGCGTGACTTCTGATTCGCTAAAATTTTTATCAAGCTGAGGAGTACTTAGACATGTGCTCCATTTTTCTGAAGGAATTCTCGACAGCAAATTATACCAAAATCTTTTAACGTTGTTCACCACAAAGCCTCAGCACAATTTCTTTTTATACAGGAATATAGTGTTTACCATAGCTCTATCTACCGCTTCCCTTGTATTTGTTTTAGTAATGTAACAGATAATTTACATTTAAATAAGTGATACTGGAATAGTGGAAATAAGAATGCTTACAGTAAAAAAAGCAAATCTATGCTACTTGTTTTTAATATCATGGAATAGAGAATGAATTGTGTTTAATTTGCAGCGTTTTAATTGTGTTTGCAATGATAATAAATTGTAGCGCTTATTTTAAGTGGATTTCCAAACCTCTCATATTTAATTGCCTACTGCTTTTTCATTTCAGTAAGTATACACACAAGTGCTTTGTATTGAGTAAGTTATATTTATTTCTAAGTGGCTCGAGTTTTTTTTTCACTCACGCCCAACCTAACCTTTAGGGTTAAATACTAATTGGAGGCTTTCTTATCCCAACAGAAAATTTATTTACACTGGGCTCTCATGTCCGACTGATTTTGCCCAAAAAGGGTTATGATGTGTAATCAAAATAATTTCAAACCATTAAATGGTAGTTAAAAATTGAGAATAATATCATATAGACAACTCACGAAAGAACTGGCACAAAATAGTCAAATTAAAATCATGCAAATCTAAAATTGTTCTCTCCCTTTGTACTTTTTCTGTTTTTTTAAACTTTTAAGATTCTTTCTCATTTCTTTTTCTTTTTTTTTTTTTATTTCATCCTCTTGATCTCCATTGTTTTATGCTTCTTTTTGTAGATTCAAAAGCAATTAAATCTTGCAGAAAAAAATGTGCTCTACATAGAGCAACCACAAGAGACTTTGCAAACAAAAAATTATTGGCAGTTTTCCCGACTTTCCTTTTAGTTGTTCTTACAGAATTATTGGCAAACCGCCAACTTGTTTGCTTGTTTTCTCCAACTTTCCCTTATTTACTCTTTCAGAGATTTCCTACATGTACAAAAAGGATCAATCAGAATGCCCATTATAAAAATAATTGTAGGGTCTGGATGTGATATAGTAGAGCAAGTCCGGTGTTTTCCCTTTGCAGTCAGCCTGAGTTTGATCCTTTGCATATCATGGAGTTCTCCTGAGTACTCTTTGCCAGGAGTAATTCCTGAGCAAAGAACTAGGCGTAAGCCCTCCAGTATTGTTGAGTTTGTCAAAAAACAAAAACAAAGCAAAAATAAAAATAATGGGAATCCTAAAGGGAACCACATGTTCTCTACAGATGTCCCCCCTATAAATGAAATAGTATATGTATTGTCCATGACCTCATGGACCTTTTTTATTCACCAACAAACTTGTTCAAGGAGATGCCTAAAACACAAAGCAGAGTTATGAAAAGAAACACAAAGTATAATTCCAGTTGTGTTTCGGGAGATCTATTTTGACCTAGGGTGCATGGATAAGAATTCTCAAGTCGAATAGAAGCAGCACAGATGATCAATAGCTGGGGCTGGCGAAGTGTCCCTGAGCAGCAGAACATGGCCTCCACTTATTGACATATAGGTACAGACTGACGTCTCTTACAGAAAACTAAGGAGTCTAGGGGTGCAAATAACCTTATACATGGGGTTTTCCACCTAGTCCAACATTCCTGAACACAAGTGTAAGGAGGCAGATTAATGCTTAACATTCAAGAAGACAATGAGACAATGGATGCGTAGGCAACGAGAACTTAAGGTTGTATGCTATAGGAGTAACGTATAACTAGTGATAGTGGGGTAATTAGTGAAGGGAGAAGCATGCCCATAGCTTCCAAAGGGTCAGACTCACAAGACATCAGCCTGCCCACTAAGCAAGGAGTGGAGTGGGAAGCCTCTTTTGCTCTCCCAAGGGGCTTATCTGTAAACCAATCTGCCCATTCTGGTTTTATTTTACTGATTTTTACGAGTTGTACCTGGGGTTCAGGAATGATAAAATATACCAAATTCTAAGTAGCTCATTAAAAGTACAAAGAAATACACTAGGTGTTTGCAACAATCATATCATTCTAGTTGATATTTTTGTTATAGTTTTGACATGTTGCTTCTCCTGAGTAATGGAACTTTCCTTACCACTACCCAAATAATGACATTTATTGATTTCTTATTCTGGATTTTCTACATGATCTCTAGTCTTTTTATTAGTCTATTGCATATATACCCACTAAGTAATGCCTATCCTTAGGTACACTAACCTTTGTCTCTCTAGGCTACACTACATCTTTTCAGTTTGTTTTGCTTAAGCTTTGGTTTTAGGCACTATAACTAGTAGAGCTCAGAGCTGTCCTAGGGACCTGATAAGTGATCGCCCTCAGCAGGGCTCAAGAGACCAGGAGGTTTGGAGAGATCAAATCCAGAACTTGAACATGCAGAGCTCTGACCCTTTGAGATATCCCCCAAGCCTCTCTTTTTATTTAAAAACCCAATGTTGAATATTAAATCAAAATATGTTTATTGATCTTCCCCTTACAATCTACACTTTCAATACTTCTGTCTTAATGAATAGCACCAGTATTAATTTCCCACGGGGTTTCAACATCTAGAAACACAGTCATCATCCTAACCTTTTCCCTTTCAAGTGCTGGCTCCTGTCCATGTCTGCCAACCTCCACTCCAACAAAGCCTTCCTAGCACACTGATCTGATGATGTCACTTCACTGGCCCCTTTTCATAGTCTGTTCTATGCAGCACACAAAATTATGTTTTATAATAGTCATACTAGTCCTATTGTACTATCACTTTACATGCCATATATTCCATAAAACAGTTTGTTGTTTTGAGTGGGACTTTTTCAATTTGCTAAGGCTGATCCTATCACTCATCCTTTATAGTGGTGATTCCAACCAACTGACAATGGCGACTCTTATTCTTGTTATATTTCCCTTCCTCTGATTTGTGTATTAGTCATCTCTCTTTCCCCTCACTTTTTACTTTATTCATATTGCTAAGTTTATGTATTAAAATCCCCAAGGAATCTCCCAAAAAGTTTCACTGAGTACACTATACCTTTAATTGACCTCACTTAAAAATTACATTTAATGCAGTTACTTCCAGTGTTCGTTTGTCCACTGGTTGAACTAATATGAGAAAAGCAGGAGCATCTTTTTGCCTATAATCGTAACATTTAGCTTTGTGTTTGAAACCAATAGAACTATGGATTATCATTGTATCACTGTATCACTGTCTTCCCATATATTATTTATTCTCTCAAGTGGGCACCAGTAACATCTCAATATGTCCTGTCACATGCGAGATAGCCCAGGCGCATCATCCCACTCCAGGAATATAAAGAGCTTCAAACCATTCCATCAGGTCATGGGAATGAGGTCTATATTTGCTACTGGTTTTGGCATGCCAAATATGACAAGGGTAGCTTACCAGGCTCTGTTGTGCAGGTGGGATACTCTAGTAGTCACCTCAAAACTCAAGCAAGTATGAACTGCTTTGTGGCCACATGAGCTGGGCTGTGATCAGGTCTTCTGCTGGGTGGACTTCTGAGGAGAGTGGAGTCCAGATGTGGAAAATGGCGGCTCTCACGGTGGGGGGTTCTCTGGCTTCTTGAGGCTCTCTGGGTGGCGGCCAGGGCTAGAACCCGCCTTTCTCTCCGGATGCCTCGGGATCAGCTGGGCATAGGGAGAGCAAATACCAGCCCTGCCCCATGTGTGTGAGTGTCTCTGGATCGACATACCTGGGCTGACCTTGAAAAGACTGCTGCAGAGTGGTCACTGATGAGCTGGGCTGCAATCAGCTTCTGTGGGTGGAACTCTGAGGAGAGGGGGAACCGGATGCGGAACATGGTAGCCCTCATGATGTGGGGGTTCCTCTGGCTTCTTTGGAGGCTCTGCTGAGGTGGTGGGACAGGGCTAGAACCCGCCATCTCTCCCGGATGCCTCGCGGATCAGTTGGGCACAGGGAGAGCAAGTAGCATCTCTGCTCCTAATGTGTGGGTCTCATTTCTCAATAATTTCATTTATTTATAAATGAAATAATTATATGAATGCAAAAAGGAATAAAACAATGACTATAACATTAACAAAATATGTTCAATCGAGATGGAAAATAAGTGATATGAATGAATGGATATAATCAAACATTCTTATCATGGAAAGATATGGAGATCTGGAATACATAATGAATGGGTAGAATAAAGATTTTTTTTTAAACCAGGAAGATTCTAGGAAATAAATCATCCTTGTTATCATGTAATTTTAAAATACTAGATTACTCAAGTAAAGCTATTTTTTGATCATTTTTGTGATAAGTGCATGTGCTTTAACTATAAAAGATAATCCAAGGGAACTAGAGCAATAATATAGTGGGGTAGGGTGTTTGCCTTACATGTGGACAGCCCAGGTTTGATCCCAACATCCCATATGGACCTCAAACACCACTAGGAGTAATTCCTGAGTGCTACAGCCAGAGTAATCACTGAGTATCGCCAGGTGTGACCTCCCTAAAAGAGATAAATCCATATGCACAGGGTGTGATATCTAGGCAGGAGGAGCCAGTGGCAGTTTTCAAGTCGAAAAGAAAGCCCTAAAACTAGTTTATAAATCCATCATTAAAATTCTATTTGGGGATTTAAAGGTTCATGATTTTGTAGTTAAGCTAATTGTTTTATAAGGAAAGTTCTTTTCCAAATAGGATTGTTAACCGACAGATCTTAAAATAATCAAAACAGAGAGTGTAATGACCAATTAGTGTCTTCTTGATATTAGTTTGTGGGGAATTATTTGAAAATAATAATAAAAAAGGCCAGGTGTTAATGGATCTAAGGAAATTATCGCAATTCAAATCATAAAGAAAAGCCCCCTTCACATGTATTTTTAGTCTTAAATTTCTGCTATTACTTTGCTCATATGCATCAGTGTATTGTGTATAGTGTAAGAAAAGTAAAAGTGCGATGGTATTTCCACAATTTCCTTGCACTTGTTCTGTATTCTTCTAGTTGACATACGCTCAATATGAGCAGAAGTAAGAAAGTCAAAGAATATAATTTTTGCTGTTTTGCATCGGTTTCATTGCTGTTCCTAGTTGGGGTTTTTTTCACCCTTTTTAATTCCTAGTTTGTGTTGGTGACCTTTACTGTATTTGGACACACATCCCCTAATGCTTTCATCCAATGATTAAGAAGCATTCATTATGTTTTCTGTTTGACATGGTCATTACTTAATGCCTGCTTAACAAAAAATTCCTAACAAGGCCAGATTATCACAGTGGGTAAAAGCCCAGGATTACCATATGGCCAGAATCCAGGCCTGCTTTAATTTATGCTTTCTCAAGTTAGTCACAAAGAGCCACATGTGGGAGCTTCGAGGAGACAATCCAAAACAGTAACTTGCTCACCCAGCTGTGCTTGCCTTTGTTCACAGCTGCGATGTCTGGGCAGGCCCCTTCCTGTCTGAGTGCAGCTAGAATAAGTCCTGCAAGGATCAAACTTCACAGGATTAAGATGGCAGTCACAGAGACCAGATTCCAATAGTGAAAAATACAAATCTTTGCCCTGTCTCCTATCAGTGACTTTAAATCACAGACACTCTGCTAGTTTTCATGAGAAAAAGCTTTAGTTTTATGAAAGTAGTGCACCCATTTTTAACACTTATTTATAAGGATAAGATCAACCATGATATTATATTTTAAAAGTCAACACAGCAATCAATAAAAAAAATTGAACTTGTCTCTAGTCTTTAAATTGCTTTGTTGAAACCTGTAGATAAGAGAGAGTAGATTAAATGAAGCCTATCTTTAAAATGTTGGGTTTTGTTATAGATTGCTGTTAGCAATATGAATTATGCACTTTATTTTTTAATTATTTTTAGCCACTCATCATGTACTTAAAATGAAATATCAAGGGGTCAGGAGTGATAGTACAGGGATATGACTCTTGATTTGCAGCACAACCAGCCCTGCTAGATCCTCAACACACTATATGGTTCCCTGAGCACTGCCGCGAGTAATCTCTGAATTCAGAGCCAAGGGTATGTCCTAAGCACCAATGGGTGTGCCCCCTGCCCCCTCAAAATATCAAAAGGTTAAAAATAAGAAAAAAAGACATATCAAAATATCTTGCACTTTATCAGAGTCTGGGTATAAAAAAATGATTGAGTAGGTGCTGCTGTACACAAGCAATACATAATCTTGTCAGAGAGTCAGGAAGCATCT
Organism: Cryptotis parvus; assembly: GCA_021461705.1. Lineage (NCBI taxonomy): Eukaryota > Metazoa > Chordata > Mammalia > Eulipotyphla > Soricidae > Cryptotis > Cryptotis parvus. The sequence continues at coordinate 21,429 of JAJIBD010035772.1, forward strand.
CATGAAAATAATTAAAGGAGCTGGTGTGCGTACCGATGCTAATCCTACAGTACAGACAGCAGGTTCAGTGCGCCTGAAAAAGGTGGAAGAACTGTCAAGGAAAGATTGATGGAGAACAGAAATTTTGCGTAGCTGTTTGTAGACTCCATATGAAACAATGAGATTGCTGATGCTGTATCAGACTCCAATATTTGATTAAAATGATGCAAAAAATAAGCCACTGGTCTCTGCTCTGTCTTTAATCTGTGCTCAACCCTACTGACATTTAGAAGAGGAAACAAATCACGGTAGCTGGGATGGCAAATGTGCACGCTATCTTAACATTTCCCTCACTTGTCACTATGTATTTTAAAGCTTGAGTTTTGCAGTGCATGGCAGGTGAGTTTTTGACAAACATAGATCTCAAACAAGTGATTTGCAGAGCTTTGTTTGGAAATACTTCTGTTCTTAACAGAAAGATGCTGTAAAGAGTTGAAGGGGAATTTTATTGATGATTTCATCAAAATATGAAAAATTGGTTTTCTATAATTACTAAAATATTTTGATGAAAATAACTGTTTTATTACTGAATGTTAAGGGGACTAGATATATGACTCCAGCAGTAGAACACTTGCCTTGCCTACATGAACTCTGGGTTTCATTTCTGGTACTAAGAAGAAAAAATTACTGAATGTCAGAATTATCAATTAAATTGGGTTGTACTTATGATCTCTGAATTTTCACAGGAATTCTCAAGAATTAGTACTCTTTTCTTACATGCTATAATGGGAGTGTGATATTAATTACTGTGATGGATTATACTTTTGATTTATAGTTTCTCTTTGTTATATTTAATCCAACGACTTAAGATTTCATGGTATGACTGGGTCTTATATTGCTGACTTCAACAGTAATATTTGCTTAGTTTCATGCGACATTCATCAAATCTACTAAATGTTTCTTTCTGTGGATATAATGTACTTAGTTTAATGTATAGTATAGTTAGCTCTTTTTTATTTAGGAAACCTGGGGAGTTATCCATATTGCTCTATTAGCAGTGGCCTATGTACATGATCAATTAGTCAGAAAAATTTTCCTAATTGCATAAAAGGAGACCATGCATGACCCATGGTTAGATGTAGTTCTAGAATTAGTTATAACGTCCTGTAATGTGATATAACCTTAGTTAAATTTGCTGTTTTGTTTTTTAGAGTTATACCTATGTTAATAAGAATTGACCTAGAAGATAACCAGTTGCATCAACTAATGAAACAAATAATTGCATGTATTTATTATAAAGATAGCATGTAAAGATATTCCCAGAATATTGGGCCACCAATTTAAAAAATAAGAAACCAAAATATACACACTCAGCTTCTACAAGTCAACTCTCAACAAAAAATGGAAGTAGCTTAGCAATTATAAGACATAAGGCCTGACTTTTCCTAACTTTTATTTATTTTGCAGTACTAGATTCACTTTTGTACCCATTGCCATACTCTTGGTAGGTGCACCACTCCCAACTTTAACTACTCTCTAGCACCACTAGAATGTACACGCTCATATTGAGGGACTCCGAGTCAAGTTAGAAATTGATTTTAAATATAGGGTTGTGTTATCAACATATAAGTCCTTTGTCAATCATCTAATGATGTGAAGACTCTTCAAGGTGAACTTCTGTGTTATTAGAAACATCTATTCATCTTGTTTTGAACTGAGGCCTCCCAAATCCTTGTTTAATGGGGTTCCTTGTGAAAAGTGATCCAATTTATTTTTGGGTCAAGCACTCATGATGCTCTAGGGGCTTACTCCCGGTTCGGCACTCAGGAATTACTCTGGCGGTGCTCAGGGGACCATATGGCAGGCCGCGGACGAACCCGGCTCAGATATAGCCGGCCGCGCAAGTAGCCAACGCCTACCCGGGGACTAGCCCGCCGCCCCAGAAAGTGATTCAATTTAAACCTTGAGCATCATCAGTGTGACTCCAAACCAAACAAAAATGTTTATAGAAGATCAAAGTATGAGGCAGAAGTTTCTACTAGAACATTCTTGTAGACTGTTGATGATGGATTTCTTGTTTTATACTCAGATTTATTCCTCTGTATCTCAATATTTATACATTTCAGTCCTATGCAGGATGAGCTTCTTATCTCCTGTGCCTTTAACTTTATTGTTAAGTTAAATTTTTATTTTGTAGTAATTCTTACAATCTATATATGAATTTTTTAAAAGGACTTACCTGGTGGGCAAAAGGTTAATCCTGTTGGGTTACCATATGGAAATAACTTCTCAACTCTAAGATTGAATCAGACAGAAACATAGAAAACCATATTAATTCATTGCTCTTGTAAGCATTAATCTTGTTGACATTCTCATATGAGTTTGCATAAAAATGCCTGGAAACATACTACAATTCAATTGTTCACAATATTGATCATATGCTGTCCCCATTGCGTCAAGTTAATTCCAGATTACACACAGAAACATTAGAGCCGCTATTGATTTTTGAAGTTCTCTGATTCTATTTTGTCTTCAAAGTTTAC
>JAJIBD010035773.1:0-22049 GCA_021461705.1 Cryptotis parvus
AAAAAAAATCAACATTAACTGAGACAAATAAGAATAGTATTGTCAATTTTGTCAACTTCTCAGCTTATTGGATTATCTATGTAATAAATAGAATTTTAAATATTTAAATTTATGAATTTTATGAATTTTATGAATTTTATGAATTTTATGAATTTTTATATTTGAATTTGTGCTAATTTTGTCACATAAGTCTTTGAAAGTCAATATGTTTGCACATCTGGAGAATGTCCTTTCAAGGGAAAGTAAAAGGTTGAATTAGATTGTGCACTGCCAAACCTCAGCTTTCTTCCATAGTCAAGTAAAAAAGAGTGTCTCACTGTGATGTGAAAGGCGACCCCAGGGAAATAATCATGTTTAGGAATTTGGGGATGGGGATAGAAAATACTGGTAAGATTGCTGTGAAAAATGTGTCAACAAAATATTTTAACTTAATTTCTTCCACTCTATTTACCAGTGAACTGGATTACTCAATAAATACATGTATTTCTGTTGTTGAGTATTATAACACTGCCAACTTCTTAACCTCATGATTGATAGAAGCAGAGAATAGCGCTAGTGTTCACCATCTGTCATTAAAGGCTCTAGTCTTCGAGTAGACACAACTTCTCTATAAGATTTTAAATATTACAGCTGTTACACACTTTATATTACAGCCTCTATGAAGGATATACTCTTTTAAAATGACACATTTGACTTTGTGCTTTTATGTTCTTTGTCAGGTTACTAACCATGTTTATTGTTCTTGGTTCTTTTAATCTTTCCAGCTTGTTGTATATACTTTAAAGGAATTATTCAAAAATCCTGGGGGAAAAGTGTGCATAAGTAGACCTTATTATAAATCCACAACTATGGTAGAAGTTTTTAATTATCAAAGGTGACTTTGAGAAATATTGGTTTAAAAAGACAGATTCTGTTTCGGTCCACACCTGGCTGTGCTCAGGGCAATAAGTGTCTCTACACAAGAGATCACTCCTGGTGGCACTCAGAGGGGCAATGGAACTGGGATTGTCTAGGTAACAGGTCCCTTACCCTCAGTACTATCTATCAACCCACAAAAGTAACATGTTTTATTATGTTTAAAAAAATAAAATTTAAAACTGTTATTTTTTACTTTAGAATAAGTTTTTTCCTTTAGACTTTCCCCAGTCATGTTTTGGAATCATGCAATGTCAGGATTTGAAAATCCAGGTTATTCCATATTCGAGACCATGAGCTTAAGTTCTTTGAGTGCTTTTTCTCTGGTCACCTTTTAGTGATTTTTTTAATAATTTCCTTGGACCAATGAACTTATGCTATTTGTGGCAATTGAAATAGGAATACTTTATGAACTATTTTGGAAATGGCTACTTTGTTGCTTTGTTGTTCAGTACAGAGCTGAACTGAAAGATACAGCCATTGCTCAAGTAAGCTGCTAAATTTACATGACAGCTGGGACAGAACATGGCAAGGACGGAGTGCATGTCGGCCTCCTGTCTGACTGCGGTGGATAAAGACCAGCTTACCTGGATCTTCAGCAGAGATCCTTTACAGGTTTTAAGGTAGAATTAAAGGGAGACCACTTATTTTTAGTACAAAAAGATGGCTAAGCAAAATCATGGGAGATTAGTTATAAAGCAATGTTAGTGATCTTGTTTTCAAAAAATGAAATATTTTTTATTCATACAAATATAATTAGGATGGGATTAGGGATGTGTTCTGTGGCAGACCACCTGACTCACACATGCTTGAGGCTCTATGCATGCTCCTAACACAGAAGGTAAAAGAACAAAGCAACATAAGTCTAAATACTCACAGGGCGGATGATGTTCAAAATACTTTCTGTTGATGTCACTGATGAGGTCCGATTCAGGTGAGTGAGCACACCCACATAGAGGCCTCCACAAAGCACTTTTGAGGAATAGTTCATTTGGCTCCATAAATTAGTTTAGGTATATTTAAACTGGGGAAAGTAGGGTGTGAACTCTGTGTCAGCCAATCAGGTAGAGGAGAAAGTCCCCATGAGGCTATGACACATGTCAGTTAATCTGGTAGAGAGATTAAAACAGGGTGTGTGCTTAATCCCAATTACTAGGATGGGACAGGGTGTGTGATTCTGTACAGAGGTTGTGATGAATGTGCTTGCTCCACTTTCATTTGAAATGGCTGCGTGTTAAGGCCTAACACATTGTTAGCGTTACCTAAAATAACCCATGTAGCTGGAGAGACAGCAAAAATTAGGATACTTGTCTTGCACATGAGCTAGTTTTGGGCTCTTCCCATATGGTGCATATGGCTCCATATGGTACCCAAATTTCCCTGGGCAGGAGTGATCTCTTGGTGAGGATCAGAAATAAGTCCTAAAGCAATGCTGAAGGTGTGTCTTGGGGACACCGCCGGGGTTACCAACAGTGCCGGGAAGCGAGATCCCTTCTACCTCTAAAGCCAGCGGGGAATGGATGAAAATCAGGGAATTCAATTGGGGGTTTTTAAAGGGGGCTTTTACTAACACAGGTTCCGATATACAATCCAAGAGCAGGGAAAACCTCCGGACTATAGGTTCCCAGCTAGCTCCCAGCCACGTGTAGGCCAAGATGGCTGCCCTGACGTGTTGAAGCCCAACAGAGAATGGAAAGGCACGAAAGCTTAACTCAAAGGGAAGCGAAATGGCAAGAGGCTTCCTTCTTTTGGCACGCTTATTTTATAGCTAGAAATCCACCCTGACTCACAACCCAACCAATTCTGGGCTGGGGCTATCTAGGGATGAAAACAGGAAAAAGCTCTTATGTAAATGTAAAGCAGCTCAGGAGGCCTTCTGGCTTTACAGGACCCAGAGCTCTCAAAGCCTCCTATGCAGAGCTGGGAGGAGCTGTAAGCTAAATGTAACTTCCCCTAGCAGGGGAAGATCCAAACCCCTCAGGTAATTAGTCCCAGCACCTCACCCTAATGTCATGGAGCAAGATCTGCCTAGAAAGGCCTTTATAGGGGTAGAAAAAGGGGGTTTCTGAGATGGCATGTCTCTGAACCAAGGACCAATATCAATGCCAGTTAAATATTTCTCCGAAGCCTTCACAAGAGTCTCTCCACTGCTTCACGGCAGTTTTGTATTTTAGTTGCCTTTGAGTTATCAGGGAGCCATGCTTGCTTGCTTTGAGGCAAACAACAGTTATCTCTGGTCTAGTTACTCAGAGATCCAACGTGGCCAGGCAAATATGCTGGTAATATCTAGCTAGTCCCGATGATTGTAGTAGCATGAGAGAATATTGACACCAGCCAGTATAGAATACATAGTCAGATAAACTGCCACAGTAAAGCTACCCCCTATCTACAAAGTGACTTGCAGGAGGCAATCCAGGGCAGATGCAGAGGCTTTTAGGCTTTTAGGTGTGTCCTGCAACAGGTGTGCCTCCAAATGAGAAAATCATAGTAAAACAATGCACCAGCAATGATGACTGGTCTTATATGGTGTCTTCAAAACGTGGGGACATCTATCTATATTCACGGTTGGCTTATCCTTTAAAAGTAATAAAAGTGTAAGCGACAAAAATGAAAATCTCTGTAAATCAATTATTCTCTTCTGAGTTTAGTGTTTGCAAATACTGCTGATTATATCTAAGAAATTTGCAAAAATGTTATAATTAAATTATAAGGAAAAAACTAAAGATGTCGACTTTTCTGATTCTGCTACTCTTTTCTCAGATATTTAATTTGTATAATGATGATTGTTTTAGCGCTGTGTAGAAATTTTTTTTTGACAAATGTTGGTATTTTTATAAAAGGAACATATATTAGTTATAAATATACAAGTGTAATAAGCTTTTGACCTACTTGTGCTTTTATTTGGGGGCACTGGGAGCGGCGTCATACTCAGTGCTGCTCTGGACATATTCCTGGCTCTATTCTCAGGGATGCAGTGTGGCGGGGACAATATGGGATGCTGGGAATCCTACTCAGATCTACTATCTACAAAATCCAACTCTCTGCTTTCCCACTGTGCTTTCTCACCCACCTAACCTGCGTTTTTTTAAAGTTGTTTCTTGTTGAGACTAAAATTAATACTTTCAATATATTATAGTTTTATAATGGTCATTCACCTGCGTGACCTTTCAATTAAATTATTGGAGTGACTTTAATTCAGGATTTCCCTGAAGATAACTTTGAATATTCATCCCTTTCAGATTTCCCATGCATTTAATTAAGCATTATGACCCACTATGAACATGTGCTGTTAGCACACCAAAGTCATCACGGAGATTCAAATTCCTTTTTGAGAGCAATTTGTGGAATTAATTTATCTCTATGATTTAGGCCTCTTGAGAGGTTCATTCAACATCTGTTGGGTCATCTTTGTTAGAGACATTTTATCTGAAGAAATAAAAAAAAAAATCCTGTTGGTTGTATTTATTTCCCCTAGATTTTAATTTAGACAAACATGAGGTGTAATGCTCATAAAACACCCCATCTTTGATAGTTGTTCAGCTTAGTGTTCTGCAGAGTATGAAAAAGAAAAGTGTTCTTCATCTTTTGCGTTTACAAATTTACCATGTAGAGGCATATTCAATAATTTAGAGCTTGTGAATGTGATTTACTTCATAGTTTTCAACATGAACTATAATCCATTAGGTTAGTATTTTGCCTTGAAACTTCTTGCCTTTTGCCATGGTACTCTCTCTTAGTTTTTAAAATATATGTTCCTATTTGAGATATTTTCCTTCCTTTGTATACTTTTGAATATAGTGTTTTCTATCTTCTTTACACTCTTTAATTTTCTCAAACATTCATTAGTTTCTTTATGGATAGATTTTTCTTATTTTTGGTATCTTATCCTCTTATCCTATTCTCTCAGGGAAATGGTAAAATTTTAATGATCATTGGAAATACAATATATAAAAGACCTAAGGGAATAACCAGCTCATGGTACACGTAAGGCTGCTTTCTCTTCTTTCCCCTTCTCTAGAGACTTCATTTTCCTCCAGAATTTCACATCGATTTTCAGGCACAGCTAGATATGTCTAATGACCTACGTGATAAAGGAGTATTATAGCATTTTCATCTCTGTCCTGATAAATTTCCTGTCTCAATGAAATTACCTGTTTTCTTTTCAGAATGTAAAATATCAAAGTCTATAACGCTGTTCTTTTTCAATGCTACTTCTTGGAATCATCTGTTTTTTTATCCTGCATAAATATTAGTCTAACCTCTACTATGTAACTAATCTTATAATACTGATAAAGCTACTTGAATAAACCCTTACTTCTTTTTTAGTTTATTAAATCTTATGCAGTGAAATTATTACACCCTGTTTACCCCCTTTCTTGCTAAATCAGTTGTGATGAACTTTCATGTGCTGTGCCAAAGGAACAAGTCCCATCTAGATTGAGGTTGCTTAAAATAGTTGCCCATCTCTGCTCATAAGGAATAGCAGGCATTCAACAGCCTCATCTCAACAGTTGCTTCTATAATTGCCAAAGAGGTGGAAAATAGACATGCTCAATTACTCAATAGTTTTTAATGCTTCTTGCAGAACTGATCCATATTACATCTCGCACATAACTACTCAAATATATTTATTTGGCCACTACTAACTTGAGAAGGGTTGGATAACTGCAATCGTATTATAGGTCTGTGACAAGAACTGGAGTAACGTGAAGTCTTATTGATTATACCATGGTAATTTCAAGGATTTTCCACAGTTTTCCATGTGTTGTTGTTTATTTGTCTTGGGGCCACATCCAGAGATGCTTAGGACTTTCTCCCAGCTCTCAACTCAGGAATTACTCCTGCCAGTACTTTACTTGGGAATTGAACCTGGGGTCAGCCTTGTGCAAGGCAAGTGTCCTACCAACTATTCTATCTACTCTCCAATCCCTGATTTCCATGTTTATATTACACTTCTCCTTTTAATTCTTTTCCAATAATTTGCTGTATCATAGTTCTTTTCTTTAAGAAATATTTCCTCGTAGGTGGCATTTAGAATAACTGAACTTTGCAATGCAGGAAAGAAACAGAGAGAAGGGAGTGGGGGAAGAAAGGTAAGAAGCAGCAAGGGGCAGGAGTCAAGGGAGTCAGGTCCCTCAGTGGTGGAGCTAAATATTCGGAGCCATAGAATCAAAACCACAGAAATCATTAAGGTCCAAATCTTTACAAACAAGCTTAAAAGTTGAGTTCAGAGGACAGCCTGGAGGAGGCACTGAAGGGAAGTTGACCCTGGAGTGAAACTGGTGCTGAAGTCTAGTGTCTGAAACTCAACTGTGAAGAACTTGTTAAATCATGGTACTTTAATAAAATAAAAAAGAAAAAATAGAATCATACAAGTAGATATCTTAAAATAATTTTTTCAATATAAAATTCTATGTTTACTTGATCCCTAATCAAGATTTTTTGCTCCTCACCTTTACCTAAAATTGTAAAGTCCCAACAAGCTCAGAATCTTTCCAGATGTTTTATATATTTGTTTCGTTTTGTTTTTGTTTTTTGCTTTTTGGGTCACACCTGGAGGGACCCCAGAGGTTAACTCCTGGCACTTTGCTCAGGAATTACTCCTGGTCTTGCTTGGGGGACCATACCGGGATGCTGGGGATTGAACCTGGGTCAGCCGTGTGCAAGGCAAACGCCCCTCCCCACTGTGCTATCACTCCAGCCCAGTAATAATTTATATTTTGAAGACTTGCAAAATTACTGTGGCTAAACTGTCGTCTGTGTTTGTTTTTAACTGTCGGAGGTGTGCTTGGAGTCACTGTTAACTCCTTCTCTAATACGCCCCCTCTCTGTCATTAATCCCTAAGTTTAATTTCTCTCATCCTACCCACCCACATGGCAGAGCCTGGCAAACTACATGTTGTATTTGATATGCCAAAACCAGTAACAATTATAGACCTCATTCCCCAGCCTGAACAAATGGTTTGAGGCTCTTCCTGTTCCTGGAGTGAGCAGATGCCCTTGGGCTCTACTAGCATGTGACAGGACTTATGGAGATGTTACTGGGGCCCGCTCGAGCAAATCGATGAACAACGGAAGACAAGTGATACAAGTGATACATATATACATATAAAAGAAATTAGGGGAAGAGGTTGTTTCTTTTTTTGCTTTTTCCTCAACTCAGTGTTTCCAAAAGTATTATACTTAACTTTTGATTGCCTTTGGGTGATTTAAATGTGTTGGTGTATGCTGGTCTCCCTGAAAAATCCAGGAGCAGAGTATAGGGCTTCTGTCCCACGGGATCAGCTGCCAGAGGATGGAGAAAGACCAGAGTCCAGCAAAGTTTCAAAAGACTTTACTCACACTTGTTCTGGTATACATTTCAACAATAGGGAAACCCCATACTTTTGGTTCCTGGCTGAGCCCCGACACATGTAGTTTTAGAATTTTAGGCAAAGATGGGCGCTACCAGTGCTAAGGCCCAACAGAAAAGGAGAAGGGAGAGGAGGAAAGGAAGAAAAGGCAAAATGTGAATATAGCCACAACTTTTATAACTTTTCAGTTCAGACCACCCACACCAATGGAAAGCAACTAGGGTCAATTCCCTCAGGTAATTTTCCCAGGTCCTCACCTAGTCCATTGAAATGTTAATATTGCCCAGTCAGGGCTTCAGGTCCTTGGTAGATGGGGTAGTGGGGCATCTGAGATTAATTGTATCTCAGAATATAAAAGCATGCATCTGTACCAATGGATATTCTACAGGCTGGTATACATTTCTCCAAGCCTTCATAAATTATCGTGTTTACAGTTGTTTTGTATATTAGCCTTTAGACTTATTAAAATGTCAACCTTGCTTTTGGGAGGCAAACGACATTTCTCTCTGGTCTAAGTACTTAGCAATCCAACATAGCCAGGTAAATATACTGGTAAGATCTATCTAGTCCCATGATGATTGTGGTAGCGTGAGAAAAAAATATTTATACCAGGTAACATAGAATAATACATGGTAAGATATAATGCCATATAAAGTCACATATTCAAACTGTTTTCTTGCCCCTATATCTATAAAGTGGCCTTCTGGAGGAATTCAGGCGAGATGCAGAATCTCTGGGCAATAGTGTACCTGACTTTAAGAGCCAGAAGCAGCTCTGTGTCTATGCCTCATGTGTCTGTGTCTCTGGATCATGGCCAACAGTGCTGGGAGACAAAGTTAAGGCAGGCCCCACCAGGCCTCCCAGAAGGAACCCAGGTAGAGATGGGGCTCCAGCTCTAGCTCCACAAAAAGTCTGGTGATTTCATTATCACGACCTGCATTCTTGAGCTTAGAATCTGGTCTCTCTTGGGTGGGGCTCTGATGAGTTGTGGAGTACAGACCTTGAAAATGGCTGTAATTGTGGTGTGTGAGTATTTTTCTGGCTTCTGGAGGCTCTATTGGGAGAGCAGGCTAGGACCAAACCTTACCCCTTCCAGGACTCTCTATCAGCCTAGCACAGCAACTCTTCATCCAATTGTCTGCATCTCTGGGTCACGGAAGACGAGTACCTGGTAGTTCTAGGCAGGCCCACCAGACCTTCCTAGGGGACCGAGGTGGGGAAGGGGCCAAGTTCAGGCTCCACAAAATCCTGTATTGAATGTTTTTCACTTGTCCTTTCACTCATATATTTTTTTCTTCTTAAACCCCTAATCCCTCAGTACTAGCCATGACCGAAAAGGTCTGCCATAAAAACCACTTTCAGGCACATTTTAATTTTTATTATTCTATCTTTCATTGTTATATAAAAGTAGAGAACTTCTATCCCTGTAAGAAATGGTAATAATTATTCTGTGTTAAGCATTGCACAACAGAAGAAATGTTTCACTATGTAGTTCTTGACACAGTGAGTTTATAGTCTCAAACATTAACTAAATATGAAGTACAACGTAAAGGTTCAGATTGCTACTCAGATACTTCTTAAACCCCAAAGTTGCCATTTAAAATGCTTCTGCTTTCCTTTGCCATCACGTTACCTCTTACCTCTCGCTGTCTTTTCTACTATCAATATATGGATACTATATATGGGAAATAACAATATCTCCAACTCAAATCCACAGGTAGCTGATTCTCCACAACTAACTTAGGTATATCTGACGAGCCTTTTAAATTTAATTTTATTTTTTGCTAGAAATTCTTAAGTAACTTCCCCCTCTCCTGTAGACAAAATCTGAGTCCTAATCTTGCTTGTCATAATCAGCCTGTACTAACCTCTCTGACATCCTCTTCAACCTTTGAATTTCAGACTCAAAATATATTGTATTTCTTTCAGTTCTGAAAAGGTGAGGATTTTACACATGCTATAAGTCTTGCTAACAGTAAAGCTATATATAACCTTCCTTTCTTAGCAATTAACATCTATTCATCTTTTTAAGAGGCTAGTTTTTCAAGGGTGTCATGATTAAGTCCACAATATTAGATAAGTATTCTTCCTACATTATTTCAAAAATCTATTGCCAAGTCTAAGCTCTTATATCATGTATTACGTTTCTCTGTGTATTTGAGTGTCCTTTTCATTGACACATAGGGTTCTCTAATTAACTTGCTATTTTTGATACTATTCGCAATAACCAGTACTTAGCACATTGGAGCTACTTAACGAAGTTTCTGAAGACTAAAGCATATTGTGAATCCAAGTTTTCTATAAGAAAAAAGAACATTTTTGTTTCCATAAGCAACAGATTTACTTTATTTTAAATTTTAAGTTTTAGGTTCCAACATATTACTCCAGCTTTATAATAAATAAAGTAAGCTCTTCTTTCTAGTCTAAAGTACCCTTCAGAATAGCAACTACAATCATGACAGCAAAATACAGAATTATAAATAACTTCTATATTTCTTACAATAATCATGGTAATTCGTGATATGTATGGGTGATTTCTATTCTGAAATATGAAGAATTATCCAAATTTTATTAGTATTTTGTCGGGGTATGCTGGGCTCCCAACCAAATCCAGGAGCAGGTACTGGGGATCACCTTCTACCCCAGGGGATTGATGGCCAGTTGATGGAGAAAGATGCAAGAATCCAGCATAATTTCAAAAGGCTTTACTCACACTTGTTCTGGTATACAATTCAACAGAAGGAAAACACCAGACTTTAGGTTCCTACCTGGACCCTGGCCATGTGTAGGTTTAGAATCCTAGGCCAAGATGGCCGCTGCATGTGCTAAGACCCAACAGGGAAGAGAAGGAGAGGAGAGCAGAGGCAGAGGGCAAAGAGGAAGAAGAGAGAAAAAGGCATGGAAGAAAGCAGGCTACAGCTTTTATAACTTTTCAGCCCTTACCAGCCCACATCAATGTTAGGGTCAATCCCCCTCAGGTAACTTATAGCAGGACTTCACCAAGTCCCATTGAAATGGTAATATCGGCCCATCCAAGGCTGCAGATGTTTTTCCACCAGACCCTGTTTAGATGGGAGGAAAGGCATGTATCTGTATCAATGGTTATTCTACAGCCAGGTATATATTTCTCAAAGCCTTCACAAGAGTCTCACCTTTACTTCATAGTTGTTCTGTATATTAGCCTTTAGACTTATTAGAGAGTCAACCTTGCTTGCTTGGAGGCAGACAGCATTTCTCTCTGGTGTAATTACTCAGAGATCCAGTGTGGCAAGGTAAATACTTAAATACTGGTAATATCTATCTAGTCCCACAGTGATTGTGCTTGCATGAGAGAAAATATTTAGACCAGCTAACATAAAATACATGGTAATATATACTGCCACCTAAAGTCACAGATCCAAACTTTTTCTGTCCTTTATATACAACGTGGCTTGCAGGAGGTAAGTACATGCAAGCTGCTCTCGGCAACAGTGTACTGCAACAGTATTTGCTAAGTTTAACATTATATCCTTCCATGAGTAGAGAGGAAATATAGTTGCTTTAAATACAGAGACAAATTCCGTTCACAAAGAAATACTTTCCGAGTCATGGTCAGGAAGAGTAGTAAGCAAAATGTTTTCTATTTATATGTGTTCCATTCTGGAAGGGTCTCTCTGACATTAAGCAATAAGTAAACCATGATGATCTGTAGATGAATGAATGGACAGATGTAAGAATAGCTAGTGGATTCAAAAGTGTCAAATGCTCTTGAGAAAAGATATTCATATAAAGATGTGTGAGTATTGTAGTTGAGTGTATGTTTCCCAATTTTGAGTGCAAAATGTAATGTTTTTTAAAATAACCTTTTAAGAAAAGCATCTGTAAATTTGTTTTGAGCAATGTTCTTATAGAAGTGAGAGTTAGCAGAACAAATTCTTAAGAAGAGGGAACAGAGCTAGTGAAAATCTTAATGGTCTCTTTAGTATAGCAGTGGGTGAGGTATATTTGAAATCATTATTTTTTTGCAATGAAGTATCACCAAATAATTGATTGTGATTATTCGTTGGTGAGTTTGGAGTTCCTCAGCATTCTGAAAGTAGAGCCAACACTGTTTTCTAATGCAGGCTGAAATCATCAATGTATTTATGCTCTGAGGGCAGCTTAGAGCTAGTAGTGATATGCTAGAAAAACTGAGAAACCTGACATGCATAGTGCCTGAATCAGAGTATACTTTTACAGAGGTAAACTGAGGAGGCATTTTTGGATACTTTAGAATCTTCTGGAGATTTCTCTCATTTCTATCTATAGCACATGGGTAAGAGGTAACTTTGAACTCTCAAGTTTAAAAATATGTATCATAATCAAAATTATTTGATCTAGTAAAGAATGGAAGCAAGAGTAATAGAATTTCTATTATAATTATGAGGGAAGCCTCGCCTACCTCCAGAAGATAATTTTCCTGGGATGGCATAATTATTTCTGAATATTCAAACTAAATACATTTTAGCAGCTTTGCCATTTTTTCATAGATTTTGACACTTATTGCCCAAGTACCACAGTGTATTATTGTACTTGAGCAGGGCATAGTTTAGCTGCTTCTTTGGAAATTATTGTGTATGTATATTTGCAATAGATTTTTTTTAATTATAAATATATTTATCTTTTAATATTAAAAGCTTTTTTATTTTTTTAAGTATTTTATTATACCACCGTGAGATATACAAATAAAAAGATATACAATTAAAAAGTTCATATTTGGGTTTTGGTCATACAGTGTTCCAGCTCCCATCCCTCCACCAGTGCCCATCTCCCACCACCAACGTCCCCGCTCCCTCCCCCTTCCCCAGCCCGCCTCCATGGCAGGTTCTTTATTTCTTTCCTTCTCTCTTTCTCTTTTCCTTCCCTTCCAGACTATGGATTACAGAACTGAAGAAAAATATAGGAAATATCTTTATATTCCTTATTATGACCTACTTCAACTAGACCTATGATTTATTTGAAAAGGTTTTGTGATTTGCAAAATAGTCACAAAAAGTTGTGCCCTATTGAGCAGAAGCAGCCACCCCCTTGTCACATCCATTAAAATTCTTGGTTAGTCTGAAAATCTTTTATATTTGATCTGTTGACCTTAAGAAATAATGTAATATATTTAAACAGTATTTGCTGCATTTACATTGGATGTTGGTAAAATATCTATAATTAGTTATGTTATTAGGTTACTGACCGGAGGCTGCACTACTTTGTACACTTTCTTAACTATAATATTTTGTGTAATGCAAATTATTGGAAATAAGGAATGGCAACAGACATAAATACCATGAGCATTTTGTACATAATTTGTGATTCTCTCATTTTTTATCTAGATGATGATATTCTGGTCATTTTATTCAACACATTTTATGTGGATTATGAAAAATACTTGATATCATAGGGACTTTCAAGCCCAGCTTGTTGCCACTTCCTTTTGAATAATGATATGACCATATTACATATTGCATTAAGTACAGTCACGAGAGTCCAGAGATAGTGATGTTATTAAGCGTGACTTCTGATTCGCTAAATTATTTTTATCAAGCTGAGGAGTACTTAGACATGTAATAATTTTGTGAAGGAATTCTTGTCATATAAATTATACCCAAAATCTTAACGTTGTTCACCACAAAGCCTCAGCACAATTTCTTTTATAAGGAATATGGTGTTTACCATAGCTCTATCTACCGCTTCCTTTTGTATTTGTTTTAGTAATGTAACAGATAATTTACAATTTAAATAAGTGATACTGGAATAGTGGAAATAAGAATGCTTATAGTAAAGCAAATCTATGCTACTTGTTTTTAATATCATGGAATAGAGAATGAATTGTGTTTAATAGTGCAGCGTTTTTAATTGTGTTTGCAATGATAATAAATTGTTATGCTTATTTTAAGTGGATTTCCAAACCTCTCATATATTTAATTGCCTACTGCTTTTCATTTCTAGTAAGCATACACACAAGTGCTTTGTATTGAGTAAGTTATATTATTTCTAAGTGGCTCGAGTTTTATTTTTCACTCACGCTTTAACCTAACCTTAGGGTTAAATACTAATTGGAGGCTTTCTTATCCCAACAGAAAATTTATTTACACTGGGCTTTCATGTCTGACTGATTTTGCCCAAAAGGGTTATAGATGTGTAATCAAAATAATTTCAAACCATTAAATGGTAGTTAAAAAATTGAGAATAATATCATATAGACAACTCACGAAAGAACTGAAACAAAATAGTCAAATTAAAATCATGCAAATCTAAAATTGTTCTCTCCCTTTGTACTTTTTTTCTGTTTTTAAACTTTAAGATTCTTTTTCTCATTTCTTTTTCTTTTTTTATTTCATCCTCTTTGATCTCCATTGTTTTATGCTTCTTTATAGATTCAAAAGCAATTAAACTTGCAGGAAAAACATGCTTCTCATAGAGCAAACAAGACTTTTGCAAACAAAAATTATTGGCAGTTTCTCCAACTTTCCTTTAGTTATTCTTACAGAATTATTGGCAAAACCGCCAACTTGCTGACAGTTTCTCCAACTTTCCTTTATTTACTCTTTCAGAGATTTCCTACATGTACAAAAGGATCAATCAGAATGCCCATTATAAAATAATGTAGGGTCTGGAGTGATATAGAGCAAGTCATGGTGTTTTCCTTGCAGTCAGCCTGAGTTTGATCCTTTGCATATCATGGAGTTCCTGAGTACTTCTCTGCCAGGAGTAATTCCTGAGCAAAGAACTAGGAGTAAGCCCTCAGTATTGTTGAGTTTGTCAAAAAACAAAAAACAAAGCAAAAATAAAATAATGTAACTTAAAGGAGAACCCACATGTTCTCTGCAGATGTCCCCTATACAAATGAAATAGTATTATGTATTGTCCATGACCTCATGGACCTTTTTTTTATTCACCCAACAAACTTGTTCAAGGAGATGCCTAAAACACAAAGCAGGTTATGAAAGAAACACAAAGTATAAATCCAGTTGTGTTTCGGGGAGATCTATTTTTGACCTAGGGTGCATGGATAAGAATTCTCAAGTCGAATAGAAGCAGCACAGATGATCAATGCTCGGGCTGGCGAGTGTCCCTGAGCAGCAGAACATGGCCTCCTTTTATTGACATATAGGTACAGACTGACGTCTCTTACAGAAAACAAAGGAGTCAGGGGTGCAAATAACCATACATGGGGTTTTCCACCTAGTCCAACATTCCTGAACACAAGTGTAAGGAGGCAGATTAATGCTTAACATTCAAGCTAGACAATGAGACAATGGATGCGTAGGCAGAGGAGAACTTAAGGTTGTATGCTATAGATAATGTATAACTAGTGATAGTGGGTAATTAGTGAAGGAGAAGCATGCCTGTGCTTTTCCAAAGGGTCGGACTCACAGACATCAGCCTGCCCACTAAGCAAGGAGTGGAGTCAAGGGAAAGCCTCTTGCTCACAAGGGGCTTATCTGTAAACTAATCTGTCCATTCTGGTTTTACTTTACTGATTTTTACACAGTTGTACTTGGGGTTCAGAATGATAAAATATACAAATTTTAAGTAGCTCATTACAAGTACAAAGAAATACACTAAGTGGCACAATCATATCATTCTTTGTTGATATTTTTGTTATAGTTTTGACTGTTGCTTCTCCTGAGTAATGAATTTCTTACCTACCCATAAATAATGACATTTATTGATTTCTTATTCTGGATTTTCTACATGATCTCTAGTCTTTTATTAGTCTATTGCACATATACCCACTAAGTAATGCCTATCCTTAGGTACACTAACCTTTGTCTCTCTAGGCTACACTACATCTTTTTCAGTTTGTTTTGCTTGCTTGGTTTTGGTTTTAGACTATAACCAGTAGAGCTCAGAGCTGTCCTAGGGACCTGATAAGTGATCACACTCAGCAGGGGCTCAAGAGACCAGGAGGTTTGGAGAGATCAAATCCAGAACTTGAACATGCAGAGCTCTGACCCTTTGAGATATCCCCAAGCCTTTCTTTTTTTTTTTAAAACCCAATGTTGAATATTAAATTCAAATATGTTTATTGATCTTCCCTTACAATCTACACTTTCAATATTTCTGTCTTAATGAATAGCACCAGTATTAATTTCCCACGGGGTTTCAACATCTAGAAACACAGTCATCATCCTTAACCTTTTCCCTTTCAAGTGCTGGCTCCTGTCCATGTCTTCCAACCTGCCACTCCAACAAAGCCTTCCTAGCACACTGATCTGATGATGTCACTTCACTGGCCCCTTTCATAGTCTGTTCTATGCAGCACACAAAATTATGTTTTATAATAGTCATACTAGTCCTATTGTACTATCACTTTTACATGCCATATATTCCATAAAACAGTTTGTTGTTTTGTATGGGACTTTTTTTTCAATTTGCTGGGGCTGATCCCTATCACTCATCCTTTATTGTGCGTATTCCAACCAACTGACAATGACGACTCTTATTCTTGTTATATTTCCCTTCCTCTGATTTGTGTATTAGTCATCTCTCTTTCCCTCACTTTTTACTTTATTCACATTGCTAAGTTTATGTATTAAATCCCCAAGGAATCTCCTAAAAAGTTTCACTGAGTACACTATGCCTTTCTTAATTGACTCATTTAAAAATTACATTTAATGCAGTTACTTCCAGTGTTAGTTTGTCCACTGGTTGAACTAATATGAGAAAAGCAGGAGTATCTTTTGCCTATAATCGTAACATTTAGCTTTGTGTTTGAAACCAATAGGAACTATGATTATCATTGTATCACTGTATCACTGTCTTCCCATATATTATCGATTCTCTCAAGTGGGCACCAGTAACATCTCAATATGTCCTGTCACATGCGAGATAGCCCAAGTGCATCATCCCACTCCAGGAATATAAAGAGCTTCAAACCATTCCATCAGGTCATGGGAATGAGGTCTATATTTGCTACTGGTTTTGGCATGCCAAATATGACAAGGGTAGCTTACCAGGCTCTGTTGTGCAGGTGGGATACTCTAGTAGTCACCTCAAAACTCAAGCAAGTATGAACCGTTTTGTGGCCACATGAGCTGGGCTGTGATCAGGTCTTCTGCTGGGTGGACTTCTGAGGAGAGGGAGTCCAGATGTGGAAAATGGCGGCTCTCACGTTAGTGGGGTTCCTCTGGCTTCTTGTGAAGCTCTGCTGGGTGGCGGGCCAGGGCTAGAACCCGCCTTCTCTTCGGATGCCTCGTGATCAGCTGGGCATAGGGAGAGCAAATACCAGCCCTGCCCCATGTGTGTGTGTCAGTCTCTGGATCGACATACCTAGGCTGACCTTGAAAAAGACTGCTGCAGAGTGGGTCACTGATGAGCTGGGCTGCAATCAGCTCTTCTGTGGGTGGAACTCTGAGGAGAGGGAATCGGATGCCGGAACATGGTAGCCCTCATGATGGGGGGGTTCCTCAGGCTTCTTGTGAGGCTCTGCTGAGGTGGTGGGACAAGGGCTGGGAACCCGCCATCTCTCCCGGATGCCTCGTGATCAGTTGGGCACAGGAGAGCAAGTAGCATCTCTGCCCCGAATGTGTGGGTCTCATACTCACAATAATTTCATTTATTTATAAATGAAATAATTATATGAATGCAAAAGGGAATAAAAACAATGACTATAACATTAACAAAATATGTTCAATGAGATGAAAATAAGTGATATGAATGAATGGATATAATCAAACATTCCTTATCATGGAAAGATATGGAGATCTGGAATACATAATGAATGGGTAGAATAAAAGATTTTTTAAACCAGGGAAGATTCTAGGAAATAAATCATCCTTGTTATCATGTAATTTTAAAATACTAGATTACTCAACAAAGCATTTTTGATCATTTTTTGTGATAAGTGCATGTAGCACTAACTATAAAAAGATAAATCCAAGGGAACTAGAGCAATAATATAGTGGGTAGGGTGTTTGCCTTACATGTGGACAGCCCAGGTTTGATCCCAACATCCCATATGGACCCTCAAACACCACTAGGAGTATTCCCAGAGTGCACAGCCAGGAGTAATCACTGAGTATCGCCAGGTGTGACCTCCAAAAAAGAGATAAATCCATATGCACAGGGTGTGATATCTAGGCAGGAGGAGCCAGTGGCAGTTTTCAAGTCGAAAGAAAGCCCCTAAAACTAGTTTATAAATCCATCATTAAAATTCTATTTGGGGATTTAAAGGTTCATGATTTTGTAGTTGCTAATTGTTTATAAGGAAAAGTTCTTTCCAAATAGGATTATTCGACAGATCTTAAAATAATAAACAGAGAGTGTGTGACCAATTAGTGTCTTCTTTGATATTAGTTTGTGGGGAATTATTTGAAAATAATAATAAAAGGCTAGTGTTAATGGATCTAAGGAAATTATGCAATTCAAATCATAAAAGAAAAAGCCCTTCACATGTATTTTTAGTCTTAAATTTCTGCTATTATTTGCTCATATGCATCAGTGCATTGTGTATGAGTGTACAGTAAAAGTGTGATGGTATTTCTAATTTCCTTGCACTTGTTCTGTATTCTTCTAGTTGACATACGTTCAATATGAGCAGAAGTAAGAAAGTCAAAGAATATAATTTTGCTGTTTTGCATCGGTTTCATTGCTGTTCCTGTTGGGGTTTTTTTCACCCTTTTAATTCCTAGTTTGTGTTGGTGACCTTTACTGTATTTGGACACATCCCCCCATGCTTTCATCCAATGATTAAGAAGCATTCATTATGTTTTCTGTTTGACATGGTCATTACTTAATGCTCGCTTAACAAAATTCTACAAGGCCAGATTATCACAGTGGGTAAAAGAACAGATGGCCATATGGCCAGAATCCAGGCCTGCTTTAATTTATGCTTTCTCAAGTTAGTCACAAAGAGCCACATGTGGGAGCTTCGAGGAGACAATCCAAACAGTAACTTGCTCACCCAGCTGTGCTGCCTTTGTTCACAGCTGCGATGTCTGGGCAGGCCCCCTTCCTGTCTGGGTGCAGCTAGAATAAGTCCTGCAAGGATCAAACTTCACAGGATTAAGATGGCAGTCACAGAGACCAGATTCCAATAGTTGAAAATACAAATCTTTTGCCTGTCTCCTATCAGTGACTTTAAATCACAGACACTCTGCTAGTTTTCATGAGAAAAAGCTTTAGTTTATGAAAGTAGTGCACCCATTTTTTAACACTTATTTATAAGGATAAGATCAACCATGATATTATATTTTAAAAGTCAACACAGCAATCAATAAAAAAAATTGAACTTGTCTCTAGTCTTTAAATTGCTTTGTTGAAACCTGCCTCAAGATAAGAAGAGTAGATTAAATGAAGCCTATCTTTTAAAATGTTGGGTTTTGTTATAGATTGCTGTTAGCAATATGAATTATGCACTTTATTTTTTTTTAATTATTTTTAGCCACTCATCATGTACTTAAAATGAAATATCAAGGGGTCAGAGTGATAGTACAGGATATGACTCTTGATTTTGCTTCAACCAGCCCTGCTAGATCCTCAACACACTATATGGTTCCCTGAGCACTGCACGTGAGTAATCTCTGAATTCAGAGCCAGGGTATGTCCTGAGCACCAATGGGTGTGCCCCCTGCCCCCCCAAAATATCAAAAGGTTAAAAAATAAGAAAAAAGACATATCAAAATATCTTGCACTTTATCAGAGTCTGGGTATAAAAAATGATTGAGTAGGTGCTGCTGTACACAAGCAATACATAATCTTGTCAGAGAGTCAAAAGCATCTCATGAAATAATTAAAGATGGTGTGCAGCACGATGCTAATCATACAGTACAGACAGCAGGTTCAGTGCGCGCCTGAAAAAGGTGAAGAACTGTCAAGGAAAGATTGATGGAGAATACAAATTTAGTAGCTGTTTGTAGACTCCATATTAAACAATGAGATTGCTGATGCTGTATCAGACTCCAATATTTGATTAAAATGATGCAAAAATAAGCCACTGGTCTCTGCTCTGTCTTTAATCTGTGCCTCTACCCTACTGACATTTAGAAGAGGAAACAAATCAACGGTAGCTGATGGCAAATATCTGCACTCTATCTTAACATTTCCCTCTGCTCACTATGTATTTTAAAGCTTGAGTTTTGCAGTGTACAGGGGCCGTGTGAGTTTTGACAGAAACATAGATCTCAAACAAGTGATTTGCAGAGCTTTGTTTGAAATACTCTGTTCTTAACAGAAAGATGCTGTAAAGAGTTGAAGGGAATTATTGTGATTTCATCAAAAATATGAGAAAAATTGGTTTTCTAAATTCTAAAATATTTTGATGAAAATAACTGTTTTATTACTAGAATGTTAAGGGACTAGATATATGACTCAAAGCAGTAGAACACTTGCCTTGCCTACATGAGACTCTGGGTTTCATTTCTGGTACTAAGAAGAAAAATTACTGAATGTCAGAATTATCAATTAAATTGGGTTGTACTTATGATCTCTGGAATTTTTCACAGGAATTCTCAGAATTAGTACTCTTTTCTTACATGCTAATACTGGAGTGTGATAGTAATTACTGTGATGGATTATACTTTTGATTTATAGTTTCTCTTTGTTATATTTAATCCAACCACTTAAGATTTCATGGTATGACTGGGTCTTATATGGCTGACTTCAACAGTAATATTTGCTTAGTTTCATGAGACATCTTTCAACAAATCTGACTAAATGTTTCTTTCTGTGGGATATAATGTACTTAGTCTAATGTATAGTATAGTTAAGCTTTTATTTAGGGAAACCTGGGAGTTATCCATATTGCTCTATTAGCAGTAATATGTACATGATCAATTAGTCAGAAAATTTTCCTAATTGCATAAAAGGAGACCATGTGACCCCATGGTTAGATGCAGTTCTAGAATTAGTTATCGGGTCCTGCAATGTGATATAACCTTAGTTAAATTTGCTGTTTTGTTTGAGAGTTATACCTATGTTAATAAGAAATTTACAGTAGATAAACTCAAGCTGCATCAACTAATGAAAAACAAATAATTGCATGTATTTATAAAAAATATAGCATGTAAAGATATTCCATAAGAATATTGGCCACCAATTTAAAAAATAAGAAAACCAAAACTCTTACACAGCCTCGGTTTTACAAGTCAACTCTCAACAAAAGTTTTAAGTAGCTTCGGATCAATTACAAGACATGGCCTGCCCTGACTTCTTCCTAACTTTTATTTATTTTGCAGTACTAGATTCACTTAAGTACCCATTACTATACTCTTGGTAGCACCACTCAAATTTTAACTACTCTCAAGCACCACACTAGAATGCACGTTACATTGAGGGACCTCCCAGTCAAGTCAAATTAAGTGATTTTAAATAAGGGTTGTGGTATCAACATACAAGTCCTTTGTCAATACTTCTAATGATGTGAAGAACTTTTCAAGGTGAACTTCTGTGTTATTGAAACATCATTCATCTTGTTTCGAACTGAGGCTCTCCCAAATCCTTGTTTAATGGGGTCCGCGAAAGTGATTCAATTTATTTTTGGGTCACTCGTCGATACTAGGGGTTACTCCTGGTTCTGCACTCAGGAATTACGCTCCCATGGCCTGTGCTCAGGGGATCATATGGGATGCCGGACTCCAAACCGAGTCCAGCTTAGCAGCCGCGTCAAAGGAAGACGCCCTACCCTTGGACTCGCCGCTTACCGCCCCACAAAGGATTCACTCCAAACCCTGATAATCATCAGGTGTGACTCCAAACCAAACAAAAATGTTTATACAACATCAAAGTATGAGCAGAAGTTTCACAATCTAGGGTCATTCTTCTAGGACTGTTGATGATGGATTTTTGTTTATACAATTTATACCTCTGGTATTCAAAAATTAGTATTTCAGTCCTATGCAGGATGAGCTCTTTACCTCCTGTGCCTTTAACTTTATTGTTAAGTTAAATTTTTTATTTTGTAGTAATCTTCTTACAATCTGTAAGGAATTCTTAAAAGGACTTACTCTATAAATGGGCAAAAGGTTAATCCTGTTACACATATGGAAATAAACTTCAACTCTAAGATTGGAACTGTGCAGAAATATAGAAAACCATATTAATCTATTGCTCTTGTAGCATTAATCTTGTTGACATTCTCAAAGTATGAGTCTGCATAAAAATGCCTGGAAAACATACTGTTGAATTCAATTGTTCATTAATATTGATCATATGCTGTCCCCATTGTGTTTTAAAGCTAATTCCAGATTACACACAGAAATATTAGAGCGTTATTGATTTGTAGTTCTCTGATTCTATTTTGTCGCTAAAGTTTACCTAAGGTATTTTTGCCGGCATTAATATTATCCATTTTGTTATAACCTCAGATCATTAATTTTTTGTTAATTTTTAAATTAGAAATAAAGCCTTTAGTCATGTCTGTCTGATTCTACAGTAGACTCCATAAAGATAGAGGCTTTTAAAAAGAAGAGATATTTAGAAATTCAATTTATTTCATTTTTTGTCAGTTTTACATTTTAACAAATTCTGGCTTCTTGAGTAATAGCTTCTCATAATATAATATAAAATTATTTTGGAACATATCTATATATGGTTTTTATATCTACGTACTCTATACCTGCTAATATGTTACAGATAAAATTATATTACCTTGCATATACCAAGACTTGATCAAGACATTGGGAATATTGCCACATTATAACTATTTAGCTTCTGATGTTGATAAGTAAACCATGAATAAATGTCTAGTAAGCATTATACAAACAAGTAGAGGCTTCCCCAACATAGTATAGGGCGACCAATCAAGTGTTGCCATTGAAATTGAGCTTT